>CAJNOJ010000620.1:0-36889 GCA_905250025.1 Adineta ricciae | reverse complement strand
ATCAGTAGAATACGTAGCATATGTAAAGCTCATATTGCAGACTGTACTAAGCGTAAAATCACAGAAAAGCAAGTCACTTTTATTTATTAGTAGACTATTTGAGAGAAAGAAAATATATTTGTCCAGAAAATTGTTCAGAATTATTTCCAATAAACTTATATCGAAAGTCGAAATTTGCTCTTCTGTGAATGAAATATCCTTTTTCTTCCTTATGTTTAGATAACTTATTACTCTCAAAGTTATAATTTAAATGAAAAAACAAAGTCGAAACTGCATGATACTCTCCAGAGTTTATATAAAAAACTTTGATATTTTTACAACTTGTCTCCAAATGACATAATAAATCATTTTATCTTCATTTTAATATAAACAAATTTTGTTTATCGCTGAAACAATGAACCTGATGCTAAACAACATACTTACATATTAAACTTTTCAGTTCGATTGAATTAAACACAAATTTTTTTATCGATCCAGCGGTAAACTGAGATGTATTGCCGCAGTTGATTCAAAAGATGATATATGTGTACAGTATATTGGACGTATTTATAAAAAAAAAGTCAACACAGTTTATGTAAACGAATGTTTTCACCACGAATTTGAATTAGGCTTATTCATTTTATTTTTTCACTTATATAAAATACTCAGTTTCATCATTAGCGTGCAACAAATATTTTTATACTTGTTTGAGTGAACAGACAAACTGTATTACATGAATAAGACGAGTTCTATTTGAACTTTTCGGACGTCATCTATCTATTATACATCAATGGTTCATTTGCAACCAAGCACGCAATACGTCGACGACAGTCATTAAATACAGATGCATGAGAAAACGAAAATGCTTTATCTAAAATTTCTCAGTTCAAATTTTACTTGGACAGACAAGGAATTTTCAGAATATAATTGGATTCTGTCATACAAATTATGTATCATCATCGTTTTTGCTGTATTTCTTATAATTTACATTGTATAGTTTCTTTTAATTGTCGTATTCATTAGCATTACTTCCACTATCTAAAAAAGAGAGTAACACAATTCTATTGCAACTTATCTCACTATTACATTTTTTTAAAATAAAAGCAGAAATTTAATCACGATTTAATGCTATACACCCTTTACTGTCGATTTGTGTGAAGGAAAGGCTTCAATTATGTTTTGTTTAACAACTCGCATCTTCCTTCCATCACTTTTAACTGACCGAGAAGATTCGTAAATTAACACTTGAGACAAATGATCTTAAAATAAATAAATAAATGCAACGAAGAAGGTTTACCATTCCGATGCACGGCTAAATCAAATCATTTCAATAGTTATGCTACCGGATCGGTTGTTGTTCATTATTAGCGGGATAAAAAGCTAAAGATTCATTTGAATTGTCTTCTTGTTTCAGAAAAAACAATCGAATGTATTTACTACATTCAACTTACACTTGATTAAGTGAAACACATGGCGTACAAACAATTTTTGAACGACGTAATCAAATTATAATACTTGATTAGTGACTTAGATCTGTACTTAATTACACATGTTTCAAATCCACTTCTTCATAAACAAATATCTATTGAATGGAAATGAACAAATCCANACATCCAGACCATCTTGGATCCGGAAGGTTCCAAGTGTCGGAAACATCCGGATCCTAGAATCGGATTCCTGAATGTTTCGACTGGCGGAATATATCAGAAACTAAAGGATCTATATGGGAATCCGATCGTCGGAATCTCGTCGGATCCAACCAACGGATTAGGCCGGCTATTGCAGGGATCCGATAGGATCCTGAGGGGTGGTTTCGCCCTGGGTAGTTAAAGCAAGTGAAGTTATCGTTACTATATTAATCAAATTCAGTTGTGCGAGAAGGATTGAATTACGATTGGTATTCAACGAAGAAAATCCATTAGATATTACAAATCGTATAAACATCAGCATTTAAACACCAATTTCGATAGAACCATCACGGTCAGTTGTTTACCCGATTCTCTTCAATTTAGAAAATTGGAATTTCCGTAAGCATGATATTGAAAAAAAAACAGCATTTGATGATGCGCACAAATAGTTGTACTTGAAAGAGACATTTGGTTAAAAAGGATGAAAAATAGTACTACATGAAGCCAACAAACAATTGTTACGATTGCCATAAGACGATGAGCATCATGCTATTCGACCGTCGCTACCAACGAGGACGAGAATAAGTAGCGAAATATTGATCAACCACTGCTAAGCATAAACTTGTTATTGTCCCTAAGTAACACAAACCAAAAATCACCGCATGAATTCGACAGTTTAATATTATGAAAGGTATCCAATTGATTGAAAATGCTGTTAAGATAACCATGAGTGAAAGCACAAAGACCATGTACTGTGAACTCATTATACTCTTGAAATAAATAAATAAATGCGATAAACAAGGCTTCTTCTGTGAGCTAAATGTATGTGAATTAGAAACAAACGTTTTGTGTTTTTACCTCTGTAATCGGATCTTGTTTATCAGAGTTTGATTGAAAGTGACACATCAATTGAATAGTTTTATTGTTCTCTCTTATTGATCTTCAAAGTTTCGTAATTAATAATACCTGAAATAAGGGAAAATAATAGTTTGTTTCGCGATTATACGCAAAGGAATTTCTCTGAACGATAGTTTCCACTTCAATGAAGGATTCTTCTATGAAGCGAGAATAATGATAAAAGTATAGAGTATGATGACTAGTTCAATTAAATATAATTGATTCATTGAAATAAAACCTGTTAATTCTAAAGCCATTAAACACGTGATAAAACAGGTTCGGCACTCACACTTCTATAATTTCTTCAGTCTGTGATCATCAGGTGATTTCAATGATATCTGACGTCTTCAGAAAAGATGGAGAGTAAACAGTGCACAGGCTTGTTTTAGAAAAAGTCAAATAAATCTCACCCTGAGACTTGCTAACATCACGAGATTCGCTCAGGCAGTTATAAATTTCGCACATTTCGAAAAGCCATCGCAGCGAATATCACTGGGGCAAAAGAATGAAATTATTTGAAATTGTCATTAAATAATTGGCACTTGAACTTTATCGAAATAAATGTTTTTAAACTGAGAAAAACATGGCTTATGAAGAATTCACAGACGCTGCAAACAATACCGATTAGAATCGGATATGGAAAGAAGCGGTATACTCTGAACTCGTTTCATTTTCGAGAAATGACGTTTTTCTTCCTATAGGAAGTGCGGAGAAGTTCCTTTGTTTGTAAGAGACACAAAGCGGAGTAAAATAATTTATCATGTTTTAACGAAGTAATCATTTCTCTCTAGGAATAGAATGTCCATTTCTACAGGTCAAAGATTTACTTTGCTTTAGAGTATTTACAGGTTTCTCTTCATCTTTAATCATTATGGACAATTAAACGCGCGATCGTTGGTTTTCATTTTTTTATGACGAAATCAGTTCCACTGAAAACACGGAGTACTTAATTTATTTTTATTTTTTTATTATCCTACTTTTTCTCATGATGACATTTATTTTCTATCGAAAGATTCATTGTCACAGATTCGAACGTAACTAAAGAATATTTTTTCTTTCCCGGTGTCGTCTTTAATCCAATTCGGACTTGTTATTTTCACTTAGAAATGAGAAGACATACAAAGAGAGAATCACAGTTAACTGGGATATGGTCAGAATTTATTACAGTAGATGATCAAGAACGATTAACCATTTACGTTGCGAAGAATAATTCAGTTATTACGGAATTTCACAAATGTACTTTCTTGAAAAAAAGTCAATTCATTTCGACAACTTTTTTCGTAACAAGATGACGAGAAAAGGACAATAGGTCGTTTCATCAAGAACTTATAACGACTCAAAAGAATTGCAGAGACCGACGATGAGATGAATCACTGAATGTATCTGCTTTGTACTTCCGATACAAACAGACAAATCAAGATGATAAATATCTTCATTTTTTTCATGAAACGTTGTATTCGATATTGAAAATGCTCAATTAAATATCGGTTATGCGTTCGATTCTGTTTCTTTTTCATGACTTGCAAAAAACCATCCTAATTGACTCGGTAAAAAAAGTGAAATTTTCCGTGTACTTTGTTTTGTACATGATATTTATGTTATGGTTGAATAATTGATGGTATTCGGATGAAAGGTAAAAGTTATGAATGATCGAATTTTTTTCTTCCGTTCTTTTTTTTCTCAATAATTTTTTTCTAAACACATATGCCTAAATAATATCGATTTGTATTATTCACTTGGTCGCTGTCAGCTTAACGATATTTTTATGCACGGATCGATGCGAAAGCTTTTAGGAAGTCACGGCAGCAATTTTGGATGCTATCGAATATTTTTGTCCACAGTAAAAAGCTTTGGTAGTGTGAATTTTATAAAATATTAGAGACAATCGATCCTCTCAGTTCCTAGTTGGTCTGGCAATGTGTGCGATTTACATAAGGCCTGATAAGGCTATCCAAAGGCGAAAGAATAAAACCATGGAATCTGGAAATTTATTAGATATCAAAGGCATCTGGTAGAACCTTGAAGTTCTAAGATATCGAATGGAATATTTTAGAATCATAATTTAAAAATTATTTACTAGCCTTGTATTAACATTGTATTGGGAGGAACGATACCAAGATACCTCAGATATTTTCGTATATTATAAGCATAAGTTTTAGTCGATCTCTGAATGAACGACTAGCGCATGTGATTCATTTTCGAATGAAATTGCGGATTTGACTCTTGATAACTATATTCGTACTTTAACAGATATCTTCAATTATTTTCTCTCATAAACTGCATCCTCTCACATAATTGTTGTTCCTTTACGGACTATAAACCTCAAGCGAAGAATATGTTGCCGCAATATACAACAACCGAATAAAAGTGTGGTCACATAAGCTTTAAAAGCTGGCTGCAGGTTTGGCAAGTATATCAGGCATTTGAAGAAATACTAAAACTCGACATTGTGACTGTATATAGGTCCAAGAAAATATTTTAGTCGGAATAGGTTTCTATCAAGGGAGTTTGGGGTATGAAAATGTACTCAGACAGAATGTCTCAATCGATAAGATATGATTTTTAAATCACAACGTTACATAATCAGACATATTTTCGAAATTTTTTCAACGGAGCCCCGAAGTAAATTCGAGAATAATCAGATAACCAAAGAGAATGGAATCTCACTATAAGTTACAAGTAACGCTCATCCGATGGATTCGCGGACCCTTTTCTGAAAGAATTGAATTTCATTAAGACAGCGAGAATATTCAGAACGATTTATTATGAGGTTTCAATAAATATGTAGTGATACAACAAAGCAATGTGTTTAGAATCTATTCTTGTAAACGATTAATACATGCACGATTCTCAGACTCAACGAACAATATTTATATTTTGCTCGAATATCGAAACCTAAAGCAGTCAATTCTTTATGCCAATGAAGATGAGTGTTGTTTATAAAAGATTGTTTCCTATGTACATTTCATGATGCAAGTGTTACAATCGAAGTACGAGAATGATGTAACAGAGGCAGTAAAAGAATGACAAAAACCATATGAAAATCGAGTGAATGGTGTTTCGCAGCATTGTTTCCAAACATCCTCACTATTCGATTTTTGAAGGAACAAAGTTTTGCGAAACGTCAAATTTTCCAAAAATCTATATATACGAATACGAGGAATTGACCGTGTGCAACGAAGACAATGCGCAAATATCAGGAAAGAATCAAGGCAAACAAAAAAAAACAAACATCTATTTGTGTGATTATTCTAAAACATAAATCAATATAAATAAGTGCTGAGAAGATTATAAAGAATGGACCAATTTACCTAATATAGTATACATATTTATTAACTCAATGGCTCAAGAGGCTTCAATTGTTTCATCTTGTTCATGCTAACAGAACAGAATTATTAAATATTTTGTAAGATTTGTTTTCGCTTAAATCGATAAACATAGTATATAACGAAAAGAATTAATCCTATAAATATCCAGCTAAAGACTGATGCGCCAAAATACCACGTATGATTAAGATGAAATTTTGGATGCTCAGAAACAGGAACTGCAATTGGTTCATGCATACGTTTTATAATGTCGTCAATTTTTTGTTCGCGTGATTTCACACTAAACCATGACGTATTTTCTCTGAGATATCGATCAATATTTACTATGGAGATATTGTTACTTAGTAGACTGTTGTTGTACAAAACTACTAATGATGGAGCACTCGAAGGTATATGATGACCTACCAAAGTAAACCCAGGACAAGCAATTGTGTATCCTGGGGTCACATTTACCAGAGCAACAGGTGGTAATAGCAATTGGCTATTGATATTCCATGTTTGTTGTCTAAGAGCAGAGTGTTCAGCTGATAGAATTTTTAAACAATGAAGTGGCTCAGGCGATGAAATGACCCAAAGATTATCTCGTAGTTGTCGAAGGAAAAATGGCTCAGGCGCAACTAATGCTGTTTGACACTTTGATAGTGGTAGACCTCCAAGGATTTGTGCAAGACAAGTTCTATCCGACATCGATAATATTGGTGGATTATCACGACAGGTGGCCATGGCTTGAAGATCACATCCAGATGCTTGAGAATCATGCCATTCCATTGTAGTATTATCTAGTGTATTAACTGCCCAATACTGAGGAATTTGCGTGAGTTGCATAGTTTTATTTTGATGAACGAAAGGAATTGGCAATAACTTATAGACGTGAAAAGATGTGTGTTCTCGTTGTGGGACGGCAAAATAACTAGTTATGACAAGACGACCAATTTCATCTGGACTCTTAGTTTCATATCGTGAGCTGGGAATAAAGTCAACTTGTTGACGAACGAGAAGGTTGGTAATAATTTGAGCAAGTGGAAGCGATCCATATTCGGAGGTAAATGTCAGATTTCCTTGTATCATGACATCATAGATCACATTATGTAGATCATCTGGTGAGAGAAAATCTAATGTCAGTTGATTACGAAAGATTTGTTTTATAGCCAAGTAGAGAAAGGAATGCTGAAACTGAGTATGGATTTTCTCCATGGAAAACTTGATAACCTCAATATTTTGGGAATGCCAGTCTAGAATCGGAATTATAGCATTGATAGCTCGTTGTGTTATTTGAAGTTCTTCTGCTAGTTGGATCTGAGTCTCCTGAATTTTAGCTAATTGTGCTCCATGTATTTTCATAGTATGAGAGAATTCAGAGAGAGATTTTTCGACGAGTGCTACCTGATGGTTAAGATTTGATATTTGTATAGAATTTGCTGTAGTCATGGCGAGACTCGTGACTCCTATTCCTAGACTTATGATGTCAGTGAGCAGACGTTTATGCCTTTTGATTGTGATGTTACATGCAGGGATATGTAAGGCAGCTGATAGAGGTAGAAAATGACACGTGGCCACAGTCATTGGGAAAATTGCTGTGTTGTGAACTATTGCATCAGATGGTCTATATAATCCCACATAACTAAGGAAAAGACCAGTTTCAGGATGTGCAATTGTCACATTTTTTGTTAAAATATCATTGAAGTAACCAAGAATATGCTGGGAGAACAAGACCAGAAGAAAACAGTCGATTTTCACGTTGAAACGCATAAGTAAAATAGCCCTCTTAATGATGAATATTATGTTTTGATCAAGAAAATCGATGAATGAGAGTTGAGTGCTTTTTACAAATATCTAAAACCTATGAGTAAGCTATAAAAAAATGAATATTACCGCTTGATTAGATAAGCTTTTAATAAATAAACTGAATATTAAAGATAAAAACAATTTACACAAGAAGATACGAGAGCACAACACCATCAAATGATTTAAAATATTCTAGTAATTATAATTTTAAAGCAATACAATCATATGTTTGATAATGATTAACTAGCCACTCAGTGCAATGAATATCAGCATTATTAATAATAGTTTTGACAAATAAAGTAATGTTTAGCTAACTGCAAGATGACAAGCTTCTTCGCGGTGATGAATGACAATGGAAATTAAATACATTATTTAATGTCAACGATTATAAAGAAATTCAAAATGTATACCACACGGAGTTATACGAAATACTGCGAATAATGTTGTTTTGTTTGTTCAAAAATCACGCTCAATCTATTAAGCTCAGCAAGTTGTCCTTTGGACGGTTTCACTTGTAAAGCTTCGATGCTAAAGTCTTGTAAGATAACGAGATCCGTCAGTTGTTGGATTCGTGATAGTGGTACATAAGCTGATGCCACTTCTACCATTCCAGGTGGCATATTCAAGTCAATGACTATTTTTGGTAGTGTTTGACCTTGACTTTTATGAGTTGTAATGGAGTAGGCTGGTATTAACGGTAACGCCTTTCTTTTAATAGAAATAGTAGCCTTAACCTTTTTATTCTTAAATAATTTCGTAACGGCTCCTTTATCACTATAGAATTTCTCTAGATCTACATCGAATGTTTTCTCAATTGCAGGAATAGGAATAATAAGTGGATCGAGTGAATCTAGTTTACTCATTTTCGATTTGGGTATTTCCACCAAAGCATATTGAGCGTTACGTACAAATACAGTATCAGGCGTAAAAGGTTCTTCACTAGAACCGATGGTAGGTTCTGACGTGCAATCATAAATTAACTCGCGGAAGATACCTTGTGTGCCATTTGACAGACCAAGTTCACAAGCAATATTTTCTTGTAGTAATACAGGCATACCTGGTACCAGAGGCAGATAACCGGGTAAATGTTCTGTTTTATTGTCAGGCAAAGCGAGAAGACGTTTTGTCAAATCAGGAAGATCGATATGTTTCTTTGCCTTTATTGTATCGGTAGCAATTACAACGGTCGGTACTCGACCCATTTCATATGCTTTGTTGATGACAGCTCGGTTGTTTAGTTCTGTTCGAAGTTCATTTCGGTAAACAAGAATTGGAGTCTAGGATAATACGTTGATAGAACAGAATAAAAAAACAGATGGCTTTTTCAACATACCTCGTTCCATGGTGGACTATTAAGAGAAATGTGCAGTCCTATACCAATTACACGCGTTCGGAGTAATTGCCAATCTTCATATGTACCTTCACCATGACGAACTCTATTCAGCAGAGCTCGATAAGCCAAGTCTTTGGTTCTCATCTGTTCCTCAAGCATAACAACACAGTTTATCTGTAAGATCAATGCTCGAGCACTTTTTTGTTGAATATCATTTTCTGTGGGTATCTTCCTGTTTTTTTGTGTATCATTATCCATTGGGGAAGTGAAGTTGTAGTAAAGTGGTTTGTCAAATACTGGTGAGTATTGGATGTAATCACCAAAAAAGATAATGTTGATACCACCCATTGTAGACATAGGATCATGGTGCTTAGCTGTTGCAACAAGTTTATTCAAACGAGCCAATAAGCTGAGGCCAACCATTGACATTTCGTCAAGAATAATATACTCCACAAAACGCCATATATTTTCTTTTGTCACCTGTCCCGGACGATTCATCACTTTTGACTTATGCTTTCGATTTCGTCCTTCACCGAGAAAAGAATGAATTGTCATACCTTCAATCTCTGCTGCAGCAACTGATGTTGGTGCAAGTTTTCTCAATTTATGTGCGCGGTTTGTTTGTGTAAAATATGCTGTTATAGCACGAATCAACTGAGATTTTCCTGTGCCGCCACACCCGGGTACACACATAATCAATTGTTGCTGTTTGTCATCTACAAAACGGATAAGATAAGTAATAATCTTCCGACTTTATCATCGTACCTTCGCTCAGTATACCCAGTCCATCTAGATGACCAGTAATAATCATAAACGCAGCCTTTTGATTCTTGTTTAATGTAAATTGCACTGCTATATTCTCTCGTGTTGTTTCATTCGGTACAGCAATTTTAGCAACTGGTATGATACTTGTTGAGCTGGCGGTCTCGTTATTATTATCAAGATCTGAAGATATATTTTCTTCGATGGGTGGAACCAATCCATTTTCGGCATTGTCAATGTTCTCAATATGATTTTCTTGTAGCTGTTCACCTATGCAGGCTTTTCGTATTCGCTCTTTTTGCTCTTTGATCTTACGTTGCCACCCGTTATTCAATTGGATTAGTTCGGTAGTTGCGGGTACTAGATGTTCGTGGTCAGAAATAATTTGTTTATCGAATTGAGACGAATGTATAAAACGATTCGTTGGCCCTACATGTGAATCTATGAATAAGAACCAATTATGATAGTTTCTGAAGAGTAAACCAAATTACTTCGAATATTGGCAAATCGATTCGCTCGATCGACTGCTTCTACTATTTTTTTAAAGTATATCTGCTCTACTTTGTTTGTATTACCATTCACAACAGGAATGTTAGTTATGTCAATAGCTTCCAATATATCAAAGATTTCAGTATTTTCATCCTCGCTATCACTTTCAATGTGACGAGGATAACACTCATCACTGCCCGTTTCAGTTTGCGCAGCTTCAATTATCTGCTGTAGATGTTCATCACGATCACTTTTACATTCCTGAAGTAACTGGATATTATTTACAATTTTCCAAGATGATGACAAAATCTTTGTTTGTCGGATATTGAATGCCTCTTCCCATGATTGATCAACATCGCACACATCTCGGTATGTTCGCCAAGGGTGAAAAAGTGTAAGAATGGATCTACAATAACGCTCTCTTGTGTCTTCTCGATCTTTACGTGGTATTGGTGGACCAATCAAGACTGGTATGACTGGTTTCGTTCGTTTTATATTTATATGCGAGGCAGCTTGTGGATGACTATCTTGAAAGAGCTCTCTTTCAGAAGGCGGTCGACCGCGTTTTGAACTTTCTGATTGGATATCTTTCGGCTCTAATAAAGCTTCTAATTGCCTTCGATCCTTAGCATCGATAGGTTTTTTTCGATATGAACGCACATAATCATACAGACATATATTATCAAGCGCTACTGAACGATATTGGTAGTCGACTCGGGTATTAACATATACGTATTTATTATTACTCTCTGTGGGTTGAAGCAAAAATTGTTCTTCACTTTCATGACAACTTTCATCATCGTCAATGTTCGTGATATCTAATAAAACAAAAAAATATTATTGAAGTAAATCTGTGATTCATCAGAAAATCAAAATTTTGCATGATGCTGTATCTGTGATTCGTTCTGGTGAAGAGAAGAGATTATATTATGTTTTCTGGCTCTGTACTGAAAGGTATCATATCTTCTAGTTGTGCAGTTACTATATATGTACATAGAGGTGAGATAGAAGAATCAGACAGATAGCTATCAATTTGATGCATACGATTGCTCATACGGATATAGAATATGTGCTACGTTACAAAATGACATATATATGTATAATATTACTTTCTGTCTGGTGTTGTTGTTTGAGTTTAGCTTCTGATAGCATTGATTGTAAATAATTCTCAATACCAATGAGAAATAGATTAACGAATTCATGTGTTGTATAATGATCAGGCCAACCCATCAAATATGATGCTACTTGTACTCCAGATAATTCTTGCTGTGATGCAAGAGTATTGTAACATCTTAAGACAAGTCGACGTGATTTCTCCTCGGCATTAACAGCGACATTCATATGAAGCTTTTGCTTTTCGAAGGACTGAATAGCTTTTAAGACTAGGGAAAATGTGTCATGGAAAGAGAGGCTGGACTTTGTTACATAATCTGTAATATAATACACCAAAGCCTTGGCATCACTGCCGCTGAAAATATATTTAATATCCATATTTGAACGACAGGCACTGATGATATATTCATTGAAATTATTAATTGTTTCATGAAGCCGTTTCAGTTTAATTTCACCAGATTCAACATTAATAGATGACACAGTTTCGATTCGCCGTGGCATTCGCATACGGCACGCAGGATTATTGTTTTTTTTCGAGTATTTATAGCATGTGGCGGTGTGAATGTGGATATTACAACTCTTTACTATCTGTATAATGTCTTTTTTGAAGTTCATCGCAAAGTTTGGCATTGATGGTTTTAGCGTGGGCGTGATCGGTGGTATAAGCTTCAGAGAATCATTTTTAGTCTCATTAGGATCTATAGACGACTGGTGCTGTTGTTCAAGAGCTAGAAAGTTAGTTTATTCAACTACATTAGAAATTCTTTTGAGCAAGAATTGTTTACCGTCATCTTCAGACGTATCAAGATCGAAGTTACTTAGATCTTGCTTGATGATATCTTCTAAATAGTTAATAAGACCACATCGAAACTCTTCGTTTTGAACTGATTCCTTTAACTGTGAAGGTGTTAGATCATGATCAAGCCACATGAGTATATGTAAATGCAATGAACCTCTCCCTTGATTTTCAACTGTACCAAAGTAAGCTTTAATTGGACCCAGTACGCCCTTTTGAATCATGCATTTAAGAATAGAAGAAATAAGTGCATTAAAAAAACGAGCTGTAGCTACTGGATGCGAAGCTATAATCTGAGCACGCTCGTATGTTGATGGAATTTTTTCCGGTATAATTTTATCAAGATCAAGATCTACGCCGGCAAAATAGAGAGCAACGCGGCTATGAATGTCGGCCGGATTTATAGTCATGAATATACTAGGTAAACCCTGGTTAAATATAAGTGCATGAATCTGAGTCCGCAGAGCTGCTCGCGAATACGCCGACCCCATGACATTTCCACCTACTGTTTTGATCTGTTTCATAAGCATATTAATCCGTGGATTTTCCACAGAGGAAAACGTCTGTTTACTTATACTCATCAGTGCGGTCTCAATTTCTTTACTGGTCAAAGTTTCAAGATCGTTAGCAACATTCTGAAAATAAGGGCGAGAAGCCATAAGAGTCGCATTCCAACATGCTTGTCGTCGCTGCATTATGTTGAAGAGAACAAACATAAACGAATGGTGTTTCTCAAATCGTTGATCATCATATGCTAGTAAATAGCGAATATGTTGCTCTAAAGATACTGGAATCGGTCTTGATGAATCTTGAGGTGCTCCACATCCATAAGGGAAAAGAGTTGGATATAAGCCAAGTAGCAGTTCTGGATTGAAATAATCCTTGATTGGCACATTAGATCTTGGAATCATATACACATCGTCGTCATCCTCCGTATATTTCTCGGGCAAGTCAGACGACGCTCCAATCATATCTGTATTAACTTTACGAAGTAAATGCACACTAATATCTTCTGAAGAAATAGTCGTTCCATTTACATCCAATACAGCACTAATAAAATGACGTGAGCAACTCCATTTTTTGTTATGGAAACTCACCTGGTATTCATAGGACAGATATTTTCCGAGTTACACTCATCATGGTCTGTGGCATGTATTAGTGGATCTTCGGTAAATCCAGCTCGTTCTGAATTTCCATCGCTTACATTCTCTATTCTCTCTAAGGTGGCCCATATACTTTCCGGAACATCATCTTCAGGTAATTTTGCAATATTTACTTCGCTTACTAGAACCATTCATTACACAATTTTTTACAAACGTATCGCTCAAAAACTCACTAGGAATCTTCCTATACATATGATTGTGACTTTTTAGCCATAAAAGCGCCCTACGAACTTTTTGTTGGCTAACGCCACAAATTTTTCGAAACTGAACTCGATCTGGCATATGGGCACCAATGAAAATAATTTTTATCGTATCAGAAAGATCATCCACATCCAGAGGTAAAGTTGTTACAATATTCGGCATGTTATGCATGAATGTAATCACATTACCTCTAAGTGCAGCCTGAGCAGTAGAATGATGATGAAATGGTGATTGTAGTTTAATAATACAGCTGTTATGGCGATAAAGAGAAATTCTTCAAAGAAGAGAATTATATAATGAAAACCTCATTTTAACAATAATCGTGAACTTCTTACAATTTTTCCTCAGCAAGCGTCAATTGTTGTAGCTCGATCGGCACGTCACCAACCCACATCTTATTTGCCGGAGTTAACATTGGAATCTTATCCCTAATTAGTGCACTGAGACATTGTTGACAGATATTGCCAGTTTTTGTTAGTTTACAATATCCTCTCTTGTAAAGAACTATGTTTGATGACGAGAAGCCTTCTGCATTTTGATCCACTTCTTCAAATGAAAACGTATGAGTAATTATATAGCTTTCTAACTAAGACACCTACGCGTGTGTTGTTCGCCTCTAGGAATAATGTTCACGAGATCTGTGTGAGTAGTTAGTTGGTCGATACTTAAGATATCCTGTAGAGCGTATTCTTTCATGGTGTTAGCAAATGCTCGAGTATTACAGAGAATACATGTAGATTGTTCTAAGGCTGACATGGACATATGATTAGCAAAGTCTTCCAAACAATAATATTTCAATTTCGATGGGATTGCCATCGGCCACGTATATTGCTGAAGTAACATGTGTTGTTCTCGTTCTAGTGCCTGTTGCTCACGGCGCAATCTCATAGACTCAGTAGAATTTATTCCAGATTGGTGCCGATTTACTGTATCTCTCGCATTTGAATGATGTTGCGTGGTTGCTAGAAACGTGAGTTTTTTTTTACTTTGCGATAACCGATTTTTTGCAGATCGCTCCTGTTGGTTAGTGACCCGTGTATTATACTGATCTTCGGTTTCACTCTCTCTTGCATTTTGTTTCAATAGTCGATCAGTAGAAAGACGTTTCCTATGCTGGTCTTCGGTTTCACTCTCTCTTGCATTCTGTTTCGATAGTCGATCAGTAGAAAGACGTTTGCTATGCTGGTCTTCAGTTTCATCCTCTCTTGCATTCTGTTTCGATAGTCGATCAGTCGAAAGACGTTTGCTATGCTGGTCTTCAGTTTCATTCTCTCTAGCATTTCGTTTCGATAATCGATCAGTAGAAAGACGTTTGCTATGCTGGTCTTCAGTTTCATTCTCTCTAGCATTTCGTTTCGATAATCGATCAGTAGCAAGACGTCTGTTATGCTGGTCTTCAGTTTCATCCTCTCTTGCATTTTGTTTCGATAGTCGATCAGTAGAAAGACGTCTCCTATACTGGTCTTCAGTTTCATCCTCTCTTGCATTTTGTTTCGATAGTCGATCAGTAGAAAGACGTTTGCTATCCTGGTCTTCAGTTTCATTCTCTCTAGCATTTCGTTTCGATAATCGATCAGTAGAAAGACGTCTCCTATATTGGCCTTCAGTTTCATTCTCTCTAGCATTGCGTTTTCGCCACCGATCAGCAACAATACGTTGACGTCGCCGCTGCTCATTCTCAGTAAGCCTCTCTTGGCGCTTTCGTTGAGTATCGTAAGTGCTCATGTTTGACACGGATATTGTAGACGATGGAAATGATGTCTTATGTTTTCTAGCATTGGGAGGTGGTGAAAACTCAGGGCTTCGTATAGATGAAATTTGTTTATTCTTATACGTTTCCTTTCGAGGAGTCTAAATCAAGGTAGAATCCCAAGCACATATTTTTTATTGATATCTCGTTACTTACTACTTTTAACACCGAACGACTTTCTTCTTTATCACCTGGTAAGCTCCTTCGATATGGCTGTACAAGCGGCACAAAATGGTTTGGACTCCAAACGCCCCCACTACCGGGGCGATTTCTTGTAGAGGCTTCGTCTAGAGTGCTAGTCCAGAATATGATTAGTTTATACTTCTCGGCAATATTCATATCCAGTGGTTTATGAAATGAATTCATAATCTTCATCTCAGCGCGATAATCTATATATGGATATACACTCTGTATCTCACACCGTAATACATTGGCAAGGGCAGCAAGCTCATAGAGTTCGCAAAAACTATAATTGTTACAGGCCCTTTGAAGTGCTATATCGAATGGGCCGATAGTAGTGGAATATTGAGTAGCATAGTGAGATCTATTCTTAACAAGTTCAACTATTGTTCGCACTGAAATCAAATGTTCCAGTTTAGGTTCAATGTGAATATATTATTATGACATTGTCGAAGTTCACATACCTCTCAATTCAACTGCAGATACATCAGAGTCCGGTAAAAGCGACACAACCGAATTGAACAAACAGTTTCCATCAGGTAAGCTTTTGAGAGGAATCAAGTTTTGAACACTTTTACTAGCATTTTTTAAGTATTGCAGGGCTACATTATCTACAGTGTGTTGATACTCATCAAACTCGTTTGGTAAAACCAATTGCACTGGTGATAATAACTTCTCATTCTGAAATGGTTCATAATAAATAATAACATAATGTTCTCAATAGGAATCGACTTCTATACATACTGCTTGAATCGTTGCTACAATAGTAGAAATCTCTTGTTCATAGTCTGCTGACTTTGATGCCACTGATAAATGATTCAATAATTTTAAGAATTTTTCCATTCTTTCTGACTTTTGACGGGCATTTGACTGCTTCTCATATATGTCTGAGTCATCGAAATTATTTTGATTATCGTTAACACTCAAATTCTCCATTAAACCAATCTAAAAAAGTTCGTATTTGAATAGGATTGCAAGTACAATGTTTCATAAGGATATTAGACTGACAAGTACGTACACAAAAGAATCAGATAGTTAAGTCTTTAAAAAGTCTACAATATGTAGTGAGTCTTGGAAATTTACAAAAAAAAACAGCTTTCATACACATGTTTTTTTCTATATTTAACACTAAACAAACACGCTCTTTTGTCCAATTAAATTACACTATCATTTCATTTTCGTGACAGACTACTTCAAAATTATTATCCAATTTGATCTACATCATAGATACATCTTTGATCGATTAATAAATGTTAAGAATTTTAGTTTCCGAGGATAGAAAACATTAAAAAGAATTATGGCTTTTTATACATCTGGTTTCGAATGTTTTTCTATCTCTCTACCAAATTTTAGTTCCTTCGGATTCAATATCATGAAACTTTCATGAGTAATTTTGAGTCCACATGTTTTTTTTAAATTTTTTATGAGCAACTTGATTCCCATGACTTTCATAAATGAAAATATGTTTGTAAAGATCTCATACAAATGTTAAATGTTCATGTTGTTTGGATTAAAGAAACCTGCAATATAGCAAAATTTCCAAAATACTCTAATAATCTTCGTTCCAAAACATTACATTTCTTATCATTTGATGAACGATCAAAGATGCACCATGACTTAATTGTAACCAAATCATAGTTGTACAACCCTGTTACTATCAGAATAAAATGGAGCGTTTCATTGGATCAAAGTATCTATGTCGATATGTCATAAACTTTCAAATGGCATTTACTGATATATACCAAAACTGTGTAATATTGATCTACCGCATCTCATCAATGCTGAATAATGACTCCTGACAACTTCCACCAATGATTCTGCTGTCGTGTATCCAAATAATATTCAGAATCATCATCGAATACATTTAAAGTCAGATTTATTCTATGTAGAGATTCTCGAATCGTTTCACTATAATAGGAGCTTATGGATTGCTCCAGCGACACGCTTACGATGATGCTTTTAAGTGAAGAACAAGATTCAAATAATTTTGACCATTTGTGATTAATGACGAATCCTTGTTCATCTACGAGACCATTTAGTTTAAGTTTTACTAGAGAAGGTGCCGTAGTCACAAGTTGAATGATCAATTCAAAAGGAATTTCAATTAATATGAGAAATAAAGAGCGAAGTTTCGGCAATGTAAATGAATTCAATAAGTTATTATGACACTTGATTAACGTAATATCGAGAAAGCGAACGTTAGACATGTGAGGGGACATATATAATAATTCATTCCAACTTATTGATGAACAGGAATGCAGAATAAATTGCTCGATCTTAGCTAACCTTACAAATGAGGAAGGAACCTTTATCTTTTCTTCAAATTGGTCTGCTCGTATTTCTAACCGACGCAGTGAAGATATCACTGAGATAGAAGCAAGGAGATCATATAAAAAGCCAATGCTGGGTATTAAAAAAGTCAACTGTTCAAGTCTCTTATTATTTTGTGAAATCTGTTTAAGGACATAAATGATCCATTGAGGATCACCTATAAGTTTTAATGAACGAAGTTGAAAATATTGTCGAATAGTATTGAAACGGCTATCTTCGTACAATTCAAGTGAGATGACTCGAGCAGGCATAAGTTCTTTAGGAGGAGTTCGAACAACAGTGTCAATGACAAGTGTTCTTGCACTGAAATGTTGATTTTCATTGAGCAATACATCATCAGCTGCTTTAGTTACGTGTATGAGGCTAGTAAATAATTCTCTCGCATGAAAATACTCAAACACATATTGCCAAATATCCGGACACAATTGATCAATTGTCGTTTTCATCTGTAAGCATGAACATAGAAATAATATTTTTATTGCACGACTTTGAATACATGCGTAATTGATTGTAACTACTGATCAATTCACATAGATTATATGCACTTCTTGTGCTACATAAATTCTAAAACATCATTATGAGAATGATTACTGACTATACGAAAGATCATGAAATTATCTAAAAGCAATCAATCATTTTCCATTTATACGTGTTAAAATACTAGATTTGATATTGAAAATTTTTCTACATGCTTGAAATGAGTTGTTTGTTTTCGTTAAAAAGCGATATAAAAAGATGACGAAGATCATATTCTGCATTAGTTTATTGATCATATAATGGGTACTTACTTTAATCATTATTATTCAAATGTCTATCTATCCAGCTAGCTTCAGTTAATCGGTTATACAAAATCTTGATAGAAGAAATAGAAATCGAACTCTAATTGGATATTGAATTTTGTTATAGAACAGCGAATAAGTTTGGCAAATATTTTGCGTAATACGGAGAAACATACTTGTGAAATGCGTCATCGTGCATCTTCATAAAAATTAATCGTCATTCATACAACTGATTGTTCTTTGAGCAACATTGACTAAATTTACATAGCTCAATACATTGAAGAGATGTTCAAGTCCGATCATAAGTGAATATTTTAAGTTTGAAAATTGGTGTAAAAATATCCGATAATGTTTTGAACTTTTCCTCTTGTGTCCATATATTGATAATATATAACGCAATGTAACAATCAAAATTGTACCATGTCATTTAGAATTGATTTTCACTATCTATTTTTCATTTACCATAGTTTGTATGGAAAAGTATCTGAATCAATTTCAAAATTACTCACAAGTTTAGCCATCGAACTTTTAGATAAACTAAATAGGAATATAAAAATCGTGTTCGTCATTGTTTTGAAAAAGCTAAAGAGAAAAAATATTATGAATGCTTTTTTAAACTGCTGCTCAGCTTTGTAGTTACTGGTGAAGCTATTGACTTAATACTTTCATATGAAATGCTTGCTTTTCTGATTTTGATTGATGTTTTCCGGCATTGTTAAAATATAAGAAATCATTTCATTTTTGCTCTACATGAATGCAGATTTCATGAAAATGAAAAGGATCATAAATACGCATACTCTATTGATAATACTAAGAATCTTTCCCAATGTTATTACTTGGTATACATGACATGAAATGTGAGGTTGTTCTAATTTGTCCCTAACTTTATCTGTACAGTACATTGTTTTGAAATTGTTTCAAGTGTAAATGGAACAGATTAAAGAGACGTTTAAAGGACATATTCTTTTCACATAATACTAGAGTTGATGAATTATTTGGAAAGTTACTTCTTTTCTTCAGTTTATAAATCAATTCATCTTCTTTTTTTTCTTTTATTGCTGCCATCAAAATATTTTTTCAATACCTATATATTTGGAAAAAACGATGAGAACAATAAGAACCATAGAACCAGATATATGACCGATAGAAAATGCTTTCTTATCAATAAAAAATCTGATTATCGATAAATGATAATCGTGACATTTTGTTGGCAATGCCTATACGAAAATTTTAATTTTGAAAAACTCATCTTACAGACAGATATATCATGATCGGTCAATAAATCGGATCTTTCAATTATATTTCATTTGACAAATTATAGCTAGCTATATGAGACGATTTTTCGGCTGAAAATTCAATACATGTAGTGAGTGTTGTGCATCCGAACTGGCTACACTTCTATATAGGCTCAACATTACCTGTTCAAGTTCACCAAACAATCAATAAGATATTTCATGTATGGAATTAAAATTCAGTAAGAGTTAAAATAGATTCTCATTATATGATTCTATGCTAATCAATAGAAGTCCGATATTTTGCATGAACTTTCGTTTTCTTGAATTTTGTGAATAATCGTTGTAGAGTTCATGATCATCGTTAGATAAGTACTCACTTTGGAGATGATTTATAAATAGAATGAAATAAAAATATCACATTAAACATATTGAAATCCAAATTGCACACGAAAAGTGTTCAGGTAATGATACATTCCACATCCAAATCGATGTTCAGTTAAGGATGTTTAATAATGAGTGATCTTGAAATGACTTTTTCGTCGGCTTCTGTCGATTCAAATCTTTTATCTGAAAGAATTTCGAATGATAACAACACTCTATTGATAAGAATCAATATAGGATAAGTATATGTACGTTGACTACAAGGAAAAGTTATAATTTCATATAAATCAGTCGGACACTACATCCCTAAACTAATACACAGCACACAAACACGCATGTTGTCCGTTCGATATTTTTGAATTTCATTAAACTATTTCTGAAAATTATTGAAGATCTTTTTTCTCAAACTCGACTGCCATCTTAAGTAGTTCTTCGTCGGAAATCTCATATATCATTTGACTGGCAGTGATGAATTTTGGTTGATCAACTGGTTTTGAGATGGAAATTGGTACAAGTTCTTTTGATAGATTATAATCAACCATACTTTTTTTTACGGGACCTTGAGGTTCATCAGATCCAGCTCGTTTTACTCCTTTTCCAGTTTCATTTGATAGAGCCTGTTGTTACATTATTAAAAACATACTAGACTATGAAATCTATTAAACTCACCGCGGCATCAGCCATGATTGATGTTAACTCTGAGAAAATATTACTACCCATTGCGGAATCTAGTATATGTTAGATGTGATTTGATGTATATTTGGAAGAAGTTTTTCAGCTTAATACTCACTTGATAATTGTGACATTTTGATAGATAAGACGGAAAGATGTAGATAAACGTAAATATTAAAGAAATCTACAATAAATATATCAAACGATTTAGAAATTATTAAAATATTGGAAAATAGAGATAACCAAATGTTTTTACTAATATTATTTAACAAATAGGGAACACATCAATATATATTCAAAGCATTTATCTTACGTATACGAAAACTGAAACAATCGTATAGATAACGGATAAAAAAAACAATGAGCCGTGTTCACAGTTCGCTTATAAGCCGCTCACCCTCAAAATTGTACTCTAAGAAAGAGAACGAGAAAGAGCATATTGACACACGCGGCTTATCTGTCTTTATCTTTTTTTTAATTGTAGAGAGGGAAGCAGTCATGATTGACATCCATACTGATGTATTCCTTTCGTCTTCTGTCATCTTTGATCTATTCTCTTCCTTTTCAATCAAT
The DNA here is from genome assembly GCA_905250025.1 of Adineta ricciae. NCBI lineage: Eukaryota > Metazoa > Rotifera > Eurotatoria > Adinetida > Adinetidae > Adineta > Adineta ricciae. The sequence goes on along the minus strand of CAJNOJ010000620.1, from coordinate 15,516 downwards.
GGATATATACCAGCTTGCTTCAGAAAATATGAAATAATCATGGCTTTTCGTTTCATTCATACTGATATTCTGTCTTGATATATTTAACGTTTTTTAAGCGTTATATTCATTTTTCACCATCCATACCATACCTTGTTTTTTTCCTGGAGTTTAGCATCAATTCTTTATTTCAATTCATTACATTATTATTCTGTACAATATTATTCATTTACAACGTCAAGCAAAACTACATCTACTTTTACACACAATTTTTCTAATACGAATAAGATCAAGCAACTATCATGAAGATTAATTGGCAGGTACTTCTTCCTTTTTAAATTTCCTCCTTTTTTATCTTTTTTGTTCCTGCTTTTAAATCATTTGAAACTTGTGCATGATCAGAGCACACGTGATCGGTATGACTTCTCTTGCCGTTAACATTAATTACAACGCGTGTTCGGCCACAGTTCATACATAAAACAATGTGTTCCGACGCTTTTTGATGAGGTGAAACTGGTGGAGTAGGGAATGATGTTGGTTGTGGTGGCACCGGTATTGTTGGTGCTTGTGATGATGGCTGTGGCGGCATTGGTGTTGTTGGTGCTTGCGATGGTGGTGCGTATGAAGATATTGGCGGTGTTGCTATTGGAATCAATTGTATCGGGAGTCTCACAATCAACGGTGGTAATTGGATTGTCATTGACGGTACGTACTATACGTGAGACTCCGTATTATCAAGTAATCAGTTAGTGACAAATCATTACCTGAGGATTCCATTGATTTGGAAATGTTGCCATTTTCAAGCTATTTCGAGAATGATCATTTCAGTGAAAAAACGCAGCCTATATATAGGGGAAATCTGCAACGGTCAAAATGCAAAAAAACAAAGGTAATGTTTGTTCTGACATTCTGTTTCTGTTAATTATCATTGGCTTTCTCTCCAATATGCTACACATGATCATATATACACACTTGACTGTCAAGAAGTGGAAATCAACATTGTTTCTTGTTAGGACAAATGGGAAAGTCAATAGTCTGATAAAATGCAGGCATTTCTTTTATGCAATTGGAGATTAAGCAATCAAGTTGAGTTTCATCGCTATTGCTCATCATAAGCAATCAAGTTGAGTTCCATCTCTATTGCTCATCATTGATCATCTACAGAAACAATACAACTCCACTTTTTCTGACTATGTATAACAATTATTATTGAAAAGCTATGATCCACATATCGCTCATCTTTCATCAGCGCATTTTAAAAAAATTATTTCACTCAAAACTAACAAAACTTCCAGTTGTTTTGCAGAATTTCTATGCACTATCACATTCGATCATTGTTGGATGCATGGAATACAAAACGAATGATGTTATACGAAAAACAATATTAATTTGATCAGTAAATATGTTAATAAACACCAAGAAAACATGTCACATATATCAGGATCCAACTGACTTCAACTACAGATTAATTGTTTTGGAATATGTATGCATATCTACCATTGACAAGCAGAATACGTTTAGTATTATAGAAGACACCGATACAAGATAAATTGCAACACTTTTCATAACAAAAGCAGAACGACTGCTTCATTCTCATTGAGACGAATGTTAATGAACATCAAAGACTACGCTTCTTCGTTCAGAATAAAAAAGGAATTGTTGATAAAGAAATGATCTGCAGAAAGTCATACGCAAAATTTTGATATTGATATTTAATATCATCTACTGTAACAACATCCAAAAAAGATATGTGATGATGGAAATCTGATTGCTATTCTTATGATTTCAAAATGTGACAATCATATCAACGATATTGATGATGCGTCAATGTATGTACCGATTAAATCAAAGGAAAACACAATCACTTCCAATAGAACAATGACAAATACAATGAAGTGATATACAATCCACATGCTAGTTTAAAAACAATTTAAATAAAGAAGACATCTAACAGTTTTTGAATTGCGTAATTGTTTTTTACTCTGAATTTATCATTCATCCACCACCATGTAAATAGCTTTGCGATTCGCTCATATACTATAGAATGAATATACGTTAACAATTTATCAGAATCAGATATAAGTTAAAAGGCGTACTTTCATGTTTCTTAATGCACTGAGCCATGATTTGCTCAGCAAGACGACGAATAAAAGTCTTGAAAAGATCCTACATAAGAAAGCCTGCTCTTTGATGTTTGTATTAAATATGAATTCTGTACCACATTATTGAATTTATCAAGATACTTCTTGAAAGAGTATCGGCAAATATCTATGATATGCTGTGGTGAAAATGGACGAAATGGTAAGTCGAACATTACAGGATTCGATGGATTATATCTCACGAGTGAGATATGCTTTATTAACTTTGCTGCTCGGAGAGCAGCATATGTATCTTCTTCCTTTCGGAAGAAAAGATAGAAAATGGATTTTCCATTTTGTCCTGGAATTCGACGATATTTATAATATTTTAATTGTTGGTGAAGCCAACCACTCATATAGTCATGGTTTAAATCGTCATCAGTTCGATTATATAAAACTAATCTGCATTCCATTTGTAACCTGCCAAGATTGAAAAATAATTTCGAATGAGAAAACAACATTTCAAGCGTTTAGTTAATTGATGTTTTGAGCGAACTTTTAGGAGAAAAACTATCAATAGTTCATGATTCAAAAATTGTTCCGATGATACGTTCATGAAATAAATAAAAACCATAATTCATATATAGTACAATATCAGACACCGTCACATGGAGTATAGTTTTAATTTAGCCTCTTATGTAATATGATGAAAGGGAAGGGACTCTTTATCAATGAACAAGCGCTCGACACGGAAAGAAAACAGCATGATGTTACGTAGCAGATAAAGTATATGACGATTGTTTACTTCATTTTCTCATATAAGATTAATTGAACTCAACTTCCATTATCCACGGTTACGCAAAAAAATCAACTAATTTCTTGTATCTCTTACTTGTTATCGACTCTATGACATGATGTTGGAAAATAAAAGGGTATCTCAAATATTTATACGAGTACATTGCTGAGTTTTAGCCGATCTGTATGAGTTCAATATATATTCTGAGTGAAACAGCTCTATTTAATCATATAACATGACTTATTTGGTCGACACAGTAGCTACTCACTCCGAATGATGTGTCTGCTTCTTTGAACTGAATTTTCTCTTTTCTCCTATGAACGATGCCCTTCGCTTATTGTATATTAGTAGATACTTTCAATTCTTCTATTTGTTCCCTGTTCTATTCTCATACTCATGAGTTCAAAAAATCATGCTCAGCTAAAACCGAGTCCTATCAATGTCTCAGAGCATGATTATATTCGATCGATTAGTTTTTTTTGGAAAGTATCAAAATAAGACTAATTTGAATAAGCATTTTGCTAGTAATGAATCTTTCAGCAACTGAATACGACAACACTGGAAGACTTAAACAAGAAGTCCTTGTCATACTAGAGCGGAATGTGTCATCTGCTGATAGAATAAAAAAATTATTCGTTGAACTATCTAATTTATATCGGCAAAGTCGATCGATTTATCGAAAATTAGTCTTCGTATACATGTCTGTTTGCATACATGTCTATGTATACATATGTTTTTATCTGACTCATATGTCTGCACAATGTAGGGATAAAAGAACGAACATGTGTCAAGTGCATAAACGATCAGAGAAAGATTAAACACATAGCTGAATGAAAGGTCAGCGAATGCTCAGAAACTATTTAGAAGCTTGTTAAAAGATTAAAACCCACGTATAGTCACGTTATTAAATATATGAACTATGAGGATGTCATTTTTTATAACTATGAATGAACATTATGTGACAGTTTCTCATCAATAATAACAAAACTAACATGTGTATCTGATAGCGTGTAGAAGAACCTTTTAGGCGCGAGTTGCAAGGATGCTATTCGTATAGTGCGTGCGTTTTACTTAGAATTAGATTTTAGAATAAATTGGTGTACTAATTTTTGAGTGAAAAGTTATTTTGGAATTCTTTTCGGCCTTTCCTTATCTTATATAGAATCAATTTTTTCTTAAGTCAGGGAGAAATTATCTCTTTTTGTCGCTAACCTTTTGAGAAAAATAAGAGAAAATGCATATTTTCACAATTTCACTACAATTTAGTTTTCGTAACTACAAACTGAAATGAATATGATTGAAACAAAAGGATGAACTGAGGAAAGTGCCAGGGCAGTAAAAAAATACGTTATTCTTATCGCAAATTTCGTGGAAAATGAAACTGAGAAAGATAACTCTTTTGCAACTGTACCGCATTAAAATAAAATATTCCAAAGAGAAATCCTCCTTAAATGTATGAAATAAATGGCATATTCGACTAAATTCTCTCTAACAAAATAGTATATTAGTCTCATTATGCTCAAAATTCACTGCATGAGAGATATTGAAAGTATCATATCGTTCTTCATAGAATGATCTTTTTCCTTTCAGTGAACTGTTAAAATAGTTGGGAAATGGTTTCTTTAGAGCAAAGGGGAAAAGAGTACGTTTAAAGGTTAAGAAACTCATTTTAAAAAAGCTTTCTAGAAAAATAAAATATTTTGCCAAAAATGGCTCGGTTTCCACAACGGATCGGTTTACATTTATATGAAAATATACTCACAGACAGTACAAAACTTATTGATGATGTAGAGAATATGATTTTTGATTGAATCTGAGCATAGAAAACAAATAATATAATAACTGTAATTGAGAAAGACGTACAATATCAATTGTCGGAAGCCACTAAACGTTGTTGTGCCGTCGAAGGATAGGTTGTGATTCGATAATATAATAGAAGAGATCGTGTTGAATAGTATCGCCCAACCAAGACTGAATAGCACTGCTGTGAGCACTCGGCTTTTATACTCTTGTACACGCTTATCAGCAGGATCAATTTTTCATATTACTATTGGTAGTAACTATTTTTTCTCTTTAACCATCCAACCAATCATTATGGAATTTTGTATTTCTTTTTTTTTCTTCTCTCTTTCCGCTTCTCTCTCTTCTTCTCTCTCTTTTCTTCTCTCCCTCTTCTTCTCTCTTCTTCTCTCTCTTTTCTTCTCTCCCTCTTCTTCTCTCTTCTTCTCTCTCTTTTCTTCTCTCTCTCTCTTTGATATGAGAAATCAATATTCTTAGTAGATTGTATCTTTTGATTTATCCATTGAAGTTAAAAAAAGTAGACTAAACATTTGTCAATTTTTCTTTAAGTTCCGTCAACAATAATATAAAAAAGATTTGATGTTTTATCATTTGATCTTTTCTACACAGAGTAGCATCACTAGATAAACAATGATAAAATCTCTCTAGTATGAGAGTACCGGTTAAAAAACCGCTAAAATAAGAGAAGGTGATGACAAAGTATGTCCGTTACACCTATTCTTTGTTCTCTGTGAGAAAGAACAGATTCTTCCTTCATCTTACCGACACCATCGAGTATAAATAGCCGTTCCATAGTCATTCTTCCTCATTTTGTTCCATATTTTTTGTGTGATCAACACGAGTGTATTATCACTATCACCTTCCTGATGGTATCATTCGCGCTACTTGCATCAAATCATGGAAGATCCAAACGAGACGATTTCTATTTATCCGACTCCAATAAGAATTCTAATATTCAACATATGAACAAGAACATTATCACATCGCTGAATACATCGCAACTGAAAGAGAAAACTCCCATTAATAATTTTGCCGAACAGATTGTTAATACCGCCAAAGATCTTCATGATTCTATTACTTCACCGTTCCACTTCATCGATAACATTCAAAAAAACTGGTAAGACGCATATTTTAAGATCGATATTAGTCAATCGTTGAAATTGAGCTGTTGCAGCATTCTCATGCATAGAGATTTTCTTTAAAGTAACTAAACCGAACATAAAAATACTGAAAACCATTATCTAGCCAGTAAATCGTTAATAAGTTCGTCGGATCAAATCGACTCATTTCGATTATTATTGACACTCATAAATGAGGCAAATAAATTTATTTGTAAAATAGCTATAATTTTCCATTCGAGATAAATTAGTATCGTCTCATTTTTCTCATTCTCAATCTGTGAAAAAATAGTTTCGAAGCTACAATTTTTGAGACTACACCTTTGCCAGAGCAATGTAATAATAGCTGTTCGAATTGGAGAAAAACTGTTGAAGAGTATTGTCCATTAGCAGCTCATATCTCATAAATTGCATAGACGAAGCGATACATGTGCGGATGTGCGCGTGTATGACCGAGAAAAAGATCATTGAATAGAATTCACTCCTAATTTTAGCATTAACCGTTCAGAAAATATTGACTGCGTCTATCATTGAAAAAGACAATAAAAGCGTGTTCTTCTATTAAACCATGCGCTTGCAATAAAAAAAATCTATCGCTAGTAGACTAAATATTGCTTGATTGTGAAGATCAGTATATTTTCTTGGAAGATAATAGTCATTTTCATTGCGCAACAATGAGCCTACCTTTCTCGTCAATATGTTAGCGGACATATACAGCACGCAAAAATCAACTACATCAGGCCTCATCTGTATTTTTATGGCTTTATTTTGAGTATTGTATTTGAGTAACCATTGATTATTTATCGTTGGAGACTTTTTGATTATACGTTCAATATATTGATTTTATTTGTTTTGTGCAATTCTCTTTCTAAGTCTACGTTTCTTTTAGGCATAGCTACTTGTTATATATTGTATTATTCATAGCTGCTGTTATCTTAATGTTCATATTCGTTTGTCGTAATTCATCGTCAGTTGTTATATTGAATGCTTATCGACGCAGGTCGATAAGAAAAAAAGAGATTCCTATATCGAATCGGAACACTAATGTGACTATGTCCGAAAGTGATTCCGACTAATTATTGTTTAATTTTTTCTCTCTCGTCACTTTGAGTCGATATTTAGCTTACTATTAGTTATGTCACTTAATTTTTTGTATGTATGGAGTGCAATTTGGTTTCAAATAAGTTTTTCTTCTGTTTTATTCCTTTCTATGTTTATCATGAAACAATCAATATGTTAATGTATATAACAAACATAGGATTATTTCCAAATTAAAATATTACAAATTGCATTTAACCAAGATAAAAATAGATGATAAACATAAGATTAGTTGAATTATAATTTATTCAAATATAGAGGATACTTATATCATCGTTTATTCGATATACATTCTCAAATTTATTCAATCACTTTTAACTTACTTTGTTCATTATGAATATCTATATTATCCTAAGAAATGATAAACTTCAAAACTTTTGACAAATTGTTATTGACTTCAAAAACATTTTTTGTTTATAACAATAATCGATTTCGTTTCAGATTCTATGCAAAAGATATCAAATCAGGATTTACACAGCACAACTGGATTATGTCGATAAACCTTTATTGCAAATGATTGCAGTTCTTGGGAGTATTATGAATTGAATAGCATTCTCTATTGCAAAAAATAATTAACATCTTTGTTTTTCCTATTTTTCTTACATAAGAAAGGAGAGATCTAGTGAATAATTGATCTTTTGTTATAAAAAATACTTTCAAGCTTTATTCATTTATTTATCATTAACATTTTTAGAGGTAGTAAAACCATCTTTTATTATTTCTTTCAAGATATATACTAGTTCTTCAATTCTATCTACTTTCAAATCAATGCACAAAAACGCGATGATTCTAAATTGTCCAACGCCATTGATGAAACTCATCTATAAACAAGCTCAAAAAATGCGTCAACCTTATCGTAATCCACCCTGGATGGCAAAAAGTGAAGTCAGTCAACTAATTAAAAAACAATCAAACATACGTAAAAGAAAGCAAACCTCTCAGTTAAAACATGCAGCGAACAAAACAGTTCAACAAACATCATCACCGCTCAAAAAGGTATGCCTGTCGGAAGAATGTAGTTTTGTTTTGTATATATGAAATACCTTCTGAGCGACTCATATTGTACCATTTCTTTTACATAGATTAAACCAACATCTAATACAGACAATAATTTCAACCACATAACTACTCTTACCATAGATGGCAACATTTGAAGATTACTTTGCTTGATGTTTTTCTTCGTAACATCAATTTGTCTAATTGTAGTCTTGTTTGACATATTTGCTTTATTGAACATTTTCTATTGACGTTTCATTTATTCTATATAGTTTCAAATGATAATCACTCAAAACGTTTTTGCAATTATTTTCGATAGCGCGCAACACTATGTACTGCTATTATTCTCATTTATGAGACTAAAAATACTTTGAAAGTCAAATCTGTATAATTTCCTTTTTAAATTAAAGTTTTGTTATGTTACCAACTTTTGTTTCATTATGTACTCTAAACATAATTTTAGAATATTCACAATTATCATCTTATGAAAATAGATACTATACAGAATGAACACAAGACGTCACATCCTTCGAAATTTGACAACTTTAGCCAAGTTTGAACCAATGTCACCACGGAAAATTTACTATATCAATTGTTTTACGAGATACGATATCTTGGGAGAACTAATCAATCTTGTTAAACAAAAAATGGAATTTGTTCTCGAAACGAAATATGACAAAATTAACGGTTGCCCAAAACTAATTCAAGTTTTATTCGTACATAAACTTGTATTACATATTATTCTAGTTGAAACTTTATATTTACCAGAACTTGATTTTTGTTTGCATCATCAAATACGATGCTTATTTTCCGTTATCTTATTACCATCGAATGAAATTCAATCGTGGAATGATATAAAATCAGATTTACGATATTTTTTAAACTGCTCATTATTCACTAGATGTCAAATAGAAAAACTTCAAGTAACTAATATAAAACAAAAATTTGAAGCTTGGTTTGAAGAAAAATTCATCGATATTAGATTATCTGCTCCGTCCGATGGGTGGATGCTAGAAGAAGCTGTTGGTTTTCTATTTCGACAGTATTTTGATACAACACTTTCTCACAGTCGTGATTGGAATATTGGATTGTTTGCGCACTTCAACACAGAATGTGACCCGAAGTATGTTGGTCTTAGTCCGGATGTTATCTGCCTATTGAAAAACAACAAACGTAGATCAGTTCTCTGTCAACATGTAATTCATGAATGTATAGCTGTGAGAAAAATAACTGCTGTTCTTCAAAATAATTGTACAAGAAAGCACGCAGAAAACCATTTGATAAAATATTATGGAAAATTCAAATAAACTGAAAATTGACTTAAAGATACATCACAAATTAAATATCCTTTTCATTCATATTTTTGAAAAAAATACTAAGTATTGATTTGCTCTGCTAGTGAATTCATTCAAGGCACCATGTTAATGAATTATCATAAGTTTCTTTTAATCGCCTTTTCCTCTTATTTATCTGTAAATACATAGCAACTGTAATCAATTATGACAGAAAATTAAACTTCTTCATTGTTTTCTACCTATGATCATATGAATAAAGGAGCAGTTGTTCAATTTGAGTGTTGTATTAATATAGAAGACGATAAAGAAATGCACATCTAAATGAATTTTTCCAACCAAACTACTTAAAATAAAACCAGAAATAGATGAATTAAAATCGTCATTTATCTTCTTACATATCATTTGTGTTTTTAATAGACTTTTATCGTCTAAAAAAGTCCAACGTAACTTACCGTACAAAAGGTTATTAGTTTTTTTCTATTAGTATGGGGAGTAGTGAATATGTGATTATTACCCTAAGTTCTCATACTATTAAATTCATTTGTATCAAAATTTACCATCTCTTTCCGGTCAAAACCACCTGCTGAGTGATGAAAAACAAATAAATTATTCGGTTCTATTCCTTCTCACTCTGTCCCTTCATTCATTCTGTTAATTGCAGTCTCCATGTTTTTTACTGATCTATTATGTTCATTGTGAAGGATTGACTTAGGAACAGTTATAATCATATAAGAACTATAAGCGAATATAGAATCATGTCACACAAAGAAAAACAAATTATCAGTAGAATACGTAGCATATGTAAAGCTCATATTGCAGACGGTACTAAGCGTAAAATCACAGAAAAGCAAGTCACTTCTATTTATTAGTAGACTATTTGAGAGAAAGAAAATATATTTGTCCAGAAAATTGTTCAGAATTATTTCCAATAAACTTATATCGAAAGTCGAAATTTGCTCTTCTGTGAATGAAATATCCTTTTTCTTCCCTATGTTTAGATAACTTATTACTCTCAAAGTTATAATTTAAATGAAAAAACAAAGTCGAAACTGCATGATACTCTCCAGAGTTTGTATAAAAAACTTTGATATTTTTACAACTTGTCTCCAAATGACATAATAAATCATTTTATCTTCATTTTAACGTAAACAAATTTTGTTTATCACTGAAACAATGAACCTGACGCTAAACAACATACTTACATATTAAACTTTTCAATTCGATTGAATTAAACACAAATTTTTTATCGATCCATCGGTGAACTGAAATGTATTGCCGCAGTTGATTCAAAAGATGCTATATGTGTATAGTATATTGGACTTATTTATAAAAAAAATCAACACAATTTATGTAAATGAATGATTTCACCACGAATTTGAATTCAACTTATTCATTTTATTTTTTCACTTATATAAAATAACTCCTCACCCTCACCCTTAGAAGACCTGGGGTCTTCTAAAATGGGGAGGGGTTTACTCGGTTTCATCATTAGCGTGCAACAAATATTTTTATACTTGTTTGAATGAACAGACAAACTGTGTTACATGAATCAGACGAATTCTATTTGAACTTTTCGGACGTCATCTGTCCATTATACATCAATGGTCCATTTGCAACCAAGCACGCGATACATCGACGACAATCATTAAATACAGATGCATGAGAAAACGAAAATGCTTTATCTAAAATTTCTCAGTTCAAATTTTACTTAGACAGACAAGGAATTTTCAGAATATAATTGGATTCTGTCATACAGATTATGTAGCATCATCACTTTTGCTGTATTTCTTATAATTTACATTGTACAGTTTCTTTTAATTGTCGTATTCATTAGCATTATTTCCACTGTCTAAAAAAGAGAGCAACACAATTCTATTGCAACTTATCTCACTATTACATTTCTTAACATAAAAACAGAAATTTAATCATGATTTAATGCTATACACCCTTTACTGCTGGTTTGTGTGAAGGAAAGGCTTCAATTATGTTTGATCATTAAAATGATACAAAAACAAAGAAATAGAATAACTTCAAAAATCAATTTGTTCAACAGCTCGCATCTTCCTTCCATCACTTTTAACTGACCGAGAAGATTCGTAAATTAACAATTGAGACAAATGATCTTAAAATAAACAAATAAATGTAACGAAGGGGGTTTACCATTCTGATACATGGCTAAATCAAATCATTTCAATAGTTATGCTATTGGATCGGTTGTTGTTCATTATTAGCGGGATAAAAAGCTAAAGATTCATTTGAATTGTCTTCTTGTTTCAGAAAAAACAATCGAATGTATTTACTACATTCAACTTACACGTGGTTAAGTGAAACACATGACGTACAAACAATTTTTCAACGACGTAATCGAATTATAATACTTGATTAGTGGCTTAGATCTGTACTTAATTACACGTGTTTCAAATCCACTTCTTCATAAACAAATATCTATTGAATGGAAATGAACAAATCCACGAGTAGGTCAAACGAAAATCATACGATCCTTAAAAGTATTATCGGAAAATATCAACTTTATTGCTTAGTTGATTGATCACGGGACTAGCCTACAATATAAAGAAATGTTAAGTTTCGTTCGTTTAGTTTGATCAAACACTGCAAACAGTACAACTCTTCAACAAAGAACAGGAGCAGTTTTTACGGAAACCAAATTTTCCTTTTTGACAAAAATTTTCTCCCGAAACCTTTTTACTCAATCGCCGAGAGTGTCACATTGGTTGTTTCTGTATGATATGTCGAATAAATCAAGGATTTCATTTTCAATAAGTCAATCAAATGTTTTTACTTACTACTCAACCTAATCGGGCGTTCGTTGATTTCTCAATACTCATATTTTGAAGTTAACACTTTTCTTACACAGCTTTCATTGAATCATAGGATATTATAAGAGTTGATAACATTCGCTAAGCCTAGTTAACAGATTGAAACAAAGCTTCCAAGAAAACAAATGGTTTCTCAACCGTATCTTTTCCTCTCTAGATTAGCTTTATCACTGAGACATAATATTTCCTGCTTATATCAAAGCAAAAGAACCTTTCAGTGGCGATACTCTTTAGATATTGTCGTCAAGTTGTCTTCAACATTTCCATTCAGATACCCGTTTGTGAAATTTTTCTAAAAACTAACACCAGATTCGAGATCCCCGACCCCGACTACCCTTCGGTCAACCCTTACTCAACGGCGAAGAAAATTTTCATTACTTACTTAGCTAATTAGCTAATTAGGAAATTAGAATTTTGAAAAACTAACATCGGATTCGAGATCCCCGACCCCGACTACCCTTCGGTCAACCCTTACCCAACGACGAAGAAAATTTTCATTATTTAATTAGCTAATTAGCTAATTAGGAAATTAGAATTTTGAAAAACTAACATCGGATTCGAGATCCCCGACCCCGACTACCCTTCGGTCAACCCTTACCCAACGACGAAGAAAAGTTTCATTACTTAATTAGCTAATTAGCTAATTAGGAAATTAGAATTTTGAAAAACTAACATCGGATTCGAGATCCCCGACCCCGACTACCCTTCGGTCNCGAGATCCCCGACCCCGACTACCCTTCGGTCAACCCTTACCCAACGACGAAGAAAATTTTCATTACTTAATTAGCTAATTAGCTAATTAGGAAATTAGAATTTTGAAAAACTAACATCGGATTCGAGATCCCCGACCCCGACTACCCTTCGGTCAACCCTTACCCAACGACGAAGAAAATTTTCATTACTTAATTAGCTAATTAGCTAATTAGGAAATTAGAATTTTGAAAAACTAACATCGGATTCGAGATCCCCGACCTCAATTACATAAGATGAGTCATTTCCGTATGGCCATCGTGAAGTTTTCTTTGAGTTGTCAAATGCTGTAATCTGATTGGCTTGGACAGACAGACAGAAAGACAGACAGACAGACAGACAGACAAACTTTTAGCTTTTTCGAGTCGTCGATTTAATCGCTGTATAACCCTTTCTTTCAGAAAAGGGAAAAAGCGATTTATTTTAGATATCGAAACCATACGAAAATGTTGCGATGTAATAACCTTAACATGGCGTCTTTACTGCTGAATCTATCTCTGTATCAGCCAAGTAAGTAGAAATTCTCACTTTAAAACAAAGCGCCATAAACTTTGTTTCTTTTGGAGCTTTGAAATGTAGACAATGTTCATACGTTAAAACCATTGTTCCGCACCGATATGACGCGGACAATCCGAACGAACTTCCATGGCCTGTTGGTCTATATATGGGTCCGTACGACCAAATTTTTATTGTCGATAAAATGCGTGATCGAGTACTTCTGATGGCTGCTCAGGAGGACGTCTACTCAAACGCTATAGCTGGAGATACTGAAAACAGCAAAACTTATGATCGACTATTCTGTCCCACTAGCGTCTACTACGAGGAAGAAAACTATTCTTTAATTATTGCGGACGCTGGAAACCGACGAATCATCCGTTGGTTATTTACTGAAGGTTCAATCCGTCGACGCTTTAAAACCTGGTGGAAAAAGACACAGTGCGAGACACTCATTGAAGACATCGACTGTTTTGGGATAGCAGTCGATGACCGCGGATTTCTTTATGTGGTTGACTCCGTCAAAGGTCAAGTGACCAGATGGCCATTGAGAGGGGTCAGCGGTCTATTAAAACTAGGTGTGCATGGTAAAGTGGTTGCCGGTGGTAATGGTTGTGGTAATTGTAGTGATCAACTCAACAATCCGTCGTACATCGTTGTTGACCAAGATTATTCAATCATTATCTCAGATACTGGAAATCATCGTATCATGATATGGTTCGAAGGTTTTTCATCAGGAAAAACTCTCGCAGGCGGCAGAGGAAGAGGAAATAAACTGGATCAATTAAGTTCTCCTCAAGGAATAACTTTTGACAATTTCGGCCGCGTGTACATAGCAGACGCTGGTAATAGTCGAGTAGTGCGTTGGACTCCAGGTGCTACAGAAGGAGAAATACTTGTGGATAGTTCTGCAAGTAAAGATGAGTTTAACCAAGTGACTGATCCTCGTGATTTCGCATGGGACACTGAAGGGCATCTCTATGTAGCGGATGCCAAAATTGGACGAATTTTAAAATTTAAAATAGATGATTCTTGAAAACATGTTTCGTTTTAACCTTTTGTTGTGTTTTATATTTAAGATGACTCCGAGATAAAACGTAAATCATCAAGATATTTTTTCAATTCCATTTCTTGGTAACAAATCGACTTTTTTTTTCTTGATGAGATTCATCAAAACAAATAACGCTTGCCATATGTAATTGTAATTCTCTTGACTCAATTCTTTTCACATTGCTTTTTGGTTTCGATGACTTCAAGAGTTAGCGTTCGTGACGGATCACTCGACTCCAAACTAGAGAATAATTTCTTACTTCAAATATGAAGTTGATAGCAAGCCGACTAATCGGCACCGACAGAGAAACAATTAGTCCGGGCACCTAGGACGAACGTTTCGGCCACCGGATCCGAACAGAAACAAAAAATATTGCAAACGCCAAACCGTTTCCCGCATATTTCCCAAAACCAAGAACCGCCCATAACTGCAACGAACCCATCTGAACCCGAGAACCGTAACCTACCGTGAACAAACACAAAACTACAAATCCCATCTTTTCCAACTTATTTCCGGCATCACTATCGACCTTCCTGTGACAACATTTGTGTATTCATCAATTAATCTTTCAAACACAGATAGATGACTCATGTATATATGTATTATCATCCTCTCCTTTCTGTTCATTATATCTATGCATCTCGTCTCATAGCGAGTTCACCTTCATCAGTTAATCGAATGATTCTTTTCTCTTCTTCGTGTTTCTCTCTGTCCGTCTCTTTCTCTCCCTGTTCTCTCGTGACCGATGCGCTCAAAAAGAAAAGAGAACAGAGGGAACGGATATAAAAGGAAATGTTTGGTTGAAATAAAGTCCGTCGAATCACCTTGAATAAAGTTTGTCGTTACATGGCGACCCTGACAATCTGAACCTTGCACTCGGGAATAAACAATATACAATATAGAATAGAGAAAGATAAATAAAATGGAAATAACAAATGGAAGTAATGAAAAAGTCACTGTGACACACGCGGTCCAAAGGCTATCCGACGCAAACAACACCAACAGCACACGGTTAGCAGATATCGAAAAGAAATTAGAAGAAATGGCAACGTCTCGATCAGAAGAAAGCAAGCAACAGTGGGAAAACATCACAAAGGATGTGCGTGATTTAAAATTAGGATTACAAAAAATATCGCAGTTCATAACAAAATTTCAAGATAGAGAAGAAGAGGAAGAACAAGCGAGGGAGAGCAGAGCAACCACACCACGGGACGAGAGTAACC
>CAJNOJ010000619.1:0-37001 GCA_905250025.1 Adineta ricciae | reverse complement strand
CATGTGATACAATATCGTTTTGGCCTGTTTCATTAAATGTGAATGAAAATGACTATGTGCAAGCACCTTGTATTAAGACAATAGAAATAGAGTTTCTTGTTACACAACATGAACAATCCCGTATTGATTCCATCGATCTTCATGTAGAAATAATCTTCTAACTCACTTTAATCCGAACCATTACGCGACTAAAGACGTGAGGTTGGATTGTTCCAACGATTAAAATACTCATCTTCTCGCAATTCATTGTGCAGAAATCAATTCTTCCTCCAACAAACAGAAAAATCATAACATTCATCAGACTCTCATCATTCTGAGAAGCAGATATAACTGAATATTATGAATCCTCCGCCGCACGAGTTGCTCCATCAATATCGTCCATTCGCTACCACACCCATCAACGATTCCGAATGACCCCTTCAATAGATCTCACTAAACATCCGTACCCTATAGATGTCATCATTCTTCCGCTGCATCTAATCAGGCTTCTTGACTATATAATAGGAAAACAGTTTCCATTCAACTGAGCGATACGCCTTCCACGAGGAGACAACAAATAACCATTCACTACCAAATCACAACATCCATTGTCGAGCATAACAACACATGCAGACAGCACCACTGTCCACAAATACAGCATCGTGAAGCAAGATCATTCTTGTGCTAGTCAAGTCTGTGTAAAAATTCCTATATCGGAATCACCAACGAGACGACTCCTCTCATATATAAAGCGAAATGAATCAATCCATTTGCTTATTCATCCACCTTTCACCGCGCAGAAAACAATCCCATATCGACTTGAGATAGTCGGAAGGCCCACTTTTCGTTCGATCCTGTTCACTTTCATACAGAATATGAAAACTATTCAATTGAACACGTGAATCGATCTCGTTCGGTCTTGTGCAGAACAGTATTCAGTCGTTCATCCACTTTTCATAGTCGGAAGGCCGACTTTTCGTTCGATTCTGTTCATTTTCATACAGAATATAAAAACGATTCAATTGAATATATGAATCGATCGTGTTCAATCTTGTAGAGAACAGTTAACAGTCGTTCATCGACTTTTCATAGTCGGAATGCCGACTTTTCGCTCAATTCTGTTCATTCCCATATACAATATGAAAAAGATTCAATTGAACACGTAAATCGATGTTGTTCTATCTTGTACAGAACTATATTCAGTCGTTCATCGACTTTGGATAGTCGAAGTGCCGACTTTTCGTTCGCACGTGTTCGTTTTCATACGGAATATGAAAACGATTCAGTTCAACATATGAATCGATCGTGTTCTATCTTGAACAGAACTATATTCAGTCGTTCATCGACTTTTCATAGTGGGAAGGCCGACTTTTCGTTCATTTCTGGTCATTTTCATATGTAGTATGAAAGGTGTTCAGTTGAGCATTCGATTCGATCACGTTCTATCGTACACGGATTAGTATGCAGTGGACGCGCGATTAGATTACGGTGTGATTTAAGTGTTTCCTGTGGGATGCCGTGTGTGCTCAATATGCGTGAAAGGTGGCTGGATACCATCTAATATTCGGGATAGTTCTCGGTATAGTGGATATGAACGGCGGCCGACATTGATGGTAATGGAGTTAAACTCGATTATATGTATAATGTGTAGGACCGTCGATTGGAATCAATCTGAATCAAGGCTGAATGGTTGAAAGCCATAGGTGACTTTAGTTCACCGATTACTTTTGGAGTTGGTGACTAAATTTCATTTCGATATTTGTTTAAGTGGACCGTGAGTGGTATGGAATGGAGTTTAGGTATATTTTATTAACGACTGTTGTAATTATCGATGGTTTCTTTGTTTAGATTTTGGTTGAAATGAAAAAATGGACTTTCGAACGGTTTTACAGATGGAATATGCCCCTTTTCAACATAATGTATAGTCATTTGTAAGGTGTTCAATTCCCAATGTTACTCTATGGATTTTTTCTCGAGTATGAAAACGTATTCTCGGCCGACTTAGTCGGTTATATCATATAGTGAATGTGCGAATTAAAATGAAGTCATTTCGGCAAATTTTGTCGTTAAGATAACGATTTAATGAATTGATCTCGTTCGAATATTGGTTCCACATGTTCAGTGGTGGCAAATAAGGTAAAATATCTTCATTTTGTTATGATTTGTCTCACTATTCACTAGATTTCATGTTGAATGTCATTTCGTATTAATGTTAATGTAGTGTCGCTCGAATTTGCCGATAATATTTGCTCTTAAGCAACATACTTTGTTTCGTTCTTCAATTGAGTTGACCGACAAAGGCAAAATGGATTTGCGACCTTTTTTTATCAATAATTTGTTTAGTTATTCATTGATTTTCATTTGGACTTACTGTCGTATGATCAACTTTGGTATTTGATTAAATCTTGTTTATAAAATGTTAAATTAGTTGATGGATTACATTGAAACTAAATCTTCAGTCATAAAAAGC
The DNA here is from genome assembly GCA_905250025.1 of Adineta ricciae. Classification (NCBI taxonomy): domain Eukaryota; kingdom Metazoa; phylum Rotifera; class Eurotatoria; order Adinetida; family Adinetidae; genus Adineta; species Adineta ricciae. The sequence goes on along the minus strand of CAJNOJ010000619.1, from coordinate 34,552 downwards.
GGAATTACACTCGACTTTATACATTGTTTCTAATGTATATGATTATATTTCATTGGAATATTCTGTCAACTCGTTTTCTCAATGCATTGTGTTATGTAGATGAATTGTCGATATTTGTACTTTACTTTATTCAGACAACTTTTTGATGAAAAAGAATGAAATAAGATGCGATGTTTTTTTTTGATGAATGGTCGACCGAATATACTCAATATGTTTCAATCGGTTTGGCATACCATTTCAAATGTTATACGATTGAAGTTCGTTTTATTTTATTGAGAGATTGTAAACTCTTTCGATCGTTTTCATTTCAATTGTGTTTCGGCTCAGTTTCCGGCACAAAAGAAATAGTTCCAATCGATTTCATTGAACAAATGTGGATTTACATTGTCAGATATTAACCAGATCAAATTTTACCCAACTTTAAATGATAAAAAGTCGATATTCAAGTGATATTGTGGATCAAACGGACATTTGTTTTTTCAATATTTGTCAATTCGACTTAAACGGAATAGGGATGGGAAAACGGTTGAATATCGATCGATTGTATTAATTATTAATTCAATTTAGATCTGGTCAATGGATGTAATTCGAATGTTCTCCCGATTGAATTTTGAATAAAAGTTAATGGAAATGTATGTGATTTTATTAATCATCTTCAGATATTATGCAGTCATTATCTCTAAATATGGTGGAAATTCAATTTCCTATGATACTGAATGACTTTTTCATTAGTTTTATGGATTAATCGTGGAGTTAATTCATGTCAAATCATTCAATTCGTTTGAGATTCGATTTTCAATGGTTAATATTGTAATGGGAAATGAACTGTATCCATTCAGTGTCTACTCAGTTGATCAACTTTATTACAATTCACTCTATAGTCAACCCTCAACGAAATAGGAATGGATTGTACCAATCAAATGTGGAATTTTGTCATGCATTTCGTCTTACGTTTTTGGTAGACTGTATAATCAATGGAAACTTGCCTGGTTTCAGTAGATTTCATCGATTAAATGTATACGTATTTAATCTACATTCAAAATAATCATAATTGCTATTTTACGTGGTTTGATCATGTAAAGCAATGAATTATATAGAATGAATATCACATATGAAAAAACAACAACTGTGTTGCATATTCGAACATATGATTGTGCAATGAATAATCTCTCTGAGCAACGAGGCCGAAAATCGTAACGAATGACTACAATCGATTTTGATGATTCTACCGTAAATGGCATATTTTTAGTCGCTATTCTAGTTGCCTGATTGATTCCATTACATGTACAAGAATTTTTTTTATTTTGATTCGTGTTATCCTTGCTATCAAAGTTCTTCAAATCACCAGTGAGTATTATAACGATGTTCCGATATTTGTATTCGTTCAGTTAAAGCTAAATTTAGTCTTTCTTTTAGTCAGAAGTATATGCGTGTTCGATTATCGTCAAACTAATGAACTGATCAATTGGCAAATCAATTTATCTATAAAGTTTGTTGATCTTTATAGAAAACACGTTTTTTGATGTATTATGAAAGTATCAATAATGAACTTGTTAGTGAATTCAGTTCATTGTTCGATGAATATGGCATTCGAATATTATTTTTCTTAATATAAAATAAGTTGAAATCTTCAATCGTTATTCAGGTATACATTTCGATGATTATCAAGTCAATTTTTTGTTTGATTTTATTCGTTATTTCAAGAGGAGTTGAAGTCTTCAGATGAAAATTACATTTGCTCTCACTTACCGTGAAGATGACAGGATGAATTTTTTTGTTTCATCATTCGAAACTGTTTGCAAATCGTTTATGTTCAGTTGAATAACGATTTTATGATTTTTTAGCTGACAATCAAGGTTTGATTTTCTTGACACAGTCAGAAATCATTCATATCAATCTCAACATTGTATTTCTAGGATATCTAATATAGTGTCGATTGAAAAGATATTGACTTGATCGATCTGACCAAATGAGTGATATAGAAGGGAATCACTCGGCCTATTTTCTGTCGATAATTCTCATCTTTATTGATAGATTTCGTGTCTAAAGTGCCGTTTAACCGATGTCTCATTGAAATACAACAACATGTTTCAATTATCTCAGTGTATCATACGTTTTTCGACATATTCAAGTTTGTGAGACAAAATCGTTGTAATTGTACGACACTGTTTATAGAAAAATGATCAGAAGGAAAGCGAATCCTTTCTGTTTGAGATTAGAAGTGCGAAATTTTCTTGATTTAATCACACCTTAATACAAAAGTGATGCATTTTTGTGATTTCTTTCAAAATCAGATTCAAACGATTTTACACTTCATTTTCCTATCGCAAATATTAAGTCTCATTCAGAATTCAAATGGTCGTAATTCCACAGAAATGATAGACTTATATGCAAAACGTATCCAATTTTGATGAAGAAAGCGCAATCGTGATGTTACAGTGGATATTTTCTAGTTATCATATAAAACTTATTTTATTTCTCGTACTTGTCAATTCGATATCAACTCAAAGTTGATATACAAACAATCATATCATGAATATTACGGATAAAATCCTCTTTACAATAGATTTCCGTGTTACTGTAATGTTTATTCATTAGTTGTACCAAAAATCTCGGCATATAATCGGGAATGTCTCATAAATATTTACACAAGATATTTTGAATTTGTTGTGAAACGTAGTTTGATTATTCTGCCGCTAAAGTCACATGGAATTAGTCCTTTATCACTCGAAGAATAGTGAACATTTGGAAGTTTTTTTTGGTAAGAAATTGATCGTTTTGTTAGTAAGATTGTGTTGAATTCATGGATGATCGTTTATTCAAAAGCACCACCGATTTCAAAGTGGGTCTTTGTAATCAAAAATTCATTATTTTAGTGAAAGAAAATGTATAACTTTGGTTGATGAACATTTTGTAGTTCGATAGGATCTAATTTCGGTTCATCTATAGTCAATAATTGGTAATTGTGTCACAAAGAGTGCTTTGAACCCATTAACAAACAATTCAGCGACAAAGAAATCCAACATAAAAGATCTTCCATGGAAATTTTAAAGCGTGCATTGTCACAATGGATTTCTATCAAATTATCAACGGAAATTACACTCTGCTAATGATTAAATCTAATTCAAGATATCTACAATCGTTAAATTTGTGTTTTCAATTATTTGTTCTGGTCTGGTGTCGTAGAAAATTATTATTTCCGTTTTGTGTGGATGAATTGTATGAAAATGTACATTTTCATTAGAAGAAACGATCTTAGTTATATGTACAAAAATGGATTCGTGAATAACAACTATTTATCTTTTGACAAAATCAATTTGACATTAAAATGAATGATTTGTAATGTTATGAGAACAGCATTTCTTCTACGACTAGTGAAATAAATACATTCAGGCGTCTTTATAATTGTGCCGTACGTTGACAATGGTTGACGATTTGCTCATAGATTTATCATAGAAATTGATAAACAGCTACTTTTTTGTTTGCATATTGTTACTTATCTAGACAACGATTAAGCAAGGCTGAAAGAATAAACAAATAAAAAAAGATTTTATGCTTTGGTTTTGAAATGTTCAACCAACGAAGGTATTTTTGTCAAAGAAATATGTGTTAATAAGAGAAAACTCTATGCGTTCTCAGTACATGCAAAATGAATATCTTTTAGTTGTCTGATATCGTTTGCTTTATCAAATTGAACAGATTTCGAATCTCAAATAGGAGGTTCACATAGAGCAAGCAACAGGTTCTTCGAATTAAACTATTCAAATGTAGAAACAGCGAAAGATTAACATGGTTCTATGTTTTAGTCTTTGTCTTTTATCTAACAGATGGTAATCGGAAGATACTTTTTACGTCAGATTTATTTCGTGTGAAATATGATGAAAGACGCATTTATTAATATTCCTAGAATTGCTATTATTAGAAGTGTTGGTCAAGAAAATAGACGAATAATAAGAAAGTTATCAACAAGAAATAAACCCAAAAGGTGAAAATTTTAGCAAATTTGATATCTTTAAACTATAACGAATTAAGAAATATTGTCATTCTCTCGCGGATAATGAAAAGATTTGAATAAATCTTATGATGGAAATATTTCCAGTTTACTGTTGATTTAATCATTACTCTGTTATAAGTCTATCGTATGTATAATAGATTTTCTTTATTGACCAGTAAAGTATGAAAAGAACGATTCTATACGACTACTCATGGAAATCAGTTGCGTACGCTTCTTATTAGCTCGAATTATAGTATTTCTGATGATTATCCTGACAACAAGGAACGCAAAAAACTGAACGCTATTGGTTATGAAATTCCCAGAAAAAATCAGTATGATCTGAATCTTGTATACATTTCGATCGAGTTAATTGTGTTCAATGCTAGACTGTATTTCTATCATCATCTTCACATGAACGACTTGTTCTAGGTTCTGAATGAACTATGTAGAGAAAAAAGTACGATTAGTAAAGTGTTCTGAAATATTGTGCTTAAAACTATAGCTGCTTGAAAATATCGCACACAAGGAATAAACTGAATTTATAACAACTGAAAAAGTATCGACGAGAGAAAATTGTCCAACGGTATTATGGCGAATTTAGGAGAGACATTCACTTTCTATGAGACAAAAAGAATGGATCAATGAATTTCTTTGGAAATGAACTTATTCTAGATTTGAATTCAATATGTCAAATAAATTCGAGATATGAGTTTCGCTTGGGGAACGAATCAACGAATTGATTAACTGTAAATGTTTGAAAAAACAGAAACTATGCTTACAGTTTCAAGTAAAATGAAGCAGTAGTTTTGAATAATTGTCTCCGCATTTGCGACTGATTGTACTCTGACAAAAGCCTTTTCTTGAATAAGACTTGTTAAAATGCGGAAAAGAATGGTTTAAGTACATTTCAACCTAGTAGACATTTTGTACTATAAGTATGATTCGTTTTTGTTAGTTTCTCTTAAGAAAAAAGTGCGTCTAAACATCAAAAAATTTTTTCGTTGAATCGGCTGCAAAGATAAACTTGAACGATTTGCAAGAATAGCGAAAATAAAATCTGATCTTGTTATCAAATACCAAATCTATTCGAGTGAACGGATGAGATGCATACGATGGAATTTGCTCAGATTGTTCCGCGGTTAAAAGTCAGAATTTTGATTTATTTTCAATTTTTCGTTAGACAAAAAAAACACATTGATCGCTTTCAATATCTTTGAAGATGAAAATATCCGACTGGAAATGAGAAACTTCACTTTGGAATAAAATAGCTAAATCGGAAAATATCTGTTAGAATACTATTATTAAATTGAACAACAAAACGAATTTCTGTCTTTCTGATTAATAGAAGAAAATGACATAAATCATTGTTGAAGTCAATAATTACGTTCATCAGAACTAAATAACATAAGAGCTTTCATTGGAGAGTTGTTTGAATAGACAATTAAGAGAAGTCTGCTTTGTTCGATTGAATACACAATTTTCAAACGATTTCAATCAATTCTATCTATCAGTTTTCGAAATAAGAAGTACAATCTCGATATTCATGGGAAATAAAACATTCTTTTTTAGAGTCTGTACTCGCCATTCATAGAAAAATTTCAAGTGCATAATGGATCACAAAAACGACAACCCGTGTGTTGATTTCTTCTTAAAATCGCAATTGAATGGCTCAATTGAGGGTAAAACAAATCTAAATTCCAATCGAGAAGAGCAGTTTCATCGAACAGTTCAAAGTAAAAATTATGTAGAAGTGAGATTGAGAAAGAAATGATATGTATGGAAACAAATGTGAGATCGATTACCTAGGTGAAACGGAATAACTTCTGTGATAAAGAATCAACTCATGATTTAATGACTTTTATTATATTCGAAATATCCTTTGAGTCCATTTGAAGAATAAAACTAATGATTTTAATCCACTTGAACTAGAACTAACATTATATAGACGATTATCACGTGATCAAGAGAAAATCTAGTTATATTATGATTCATAAACATATTGTAATAGTACCTTGTTTCACGTTGACATGAATACGAGAAGGTTATGTTAGTTACAATGGATATAAATGACTCTACATTTCTGTTATCGAGACATGTCTTAATTAATCATAACAAAGTATTTTATTCATTGGTACTTGTCGTGTCGATTAGATATTTGTGAATTACAGAAATTTAATGACTTCTTTGCCGAGATCAATTGAGATATTCATTGTGATGATATTGTTTAGTAATGGTATCAAATTTCGATAATTTCCGTTCTTCAATTTTATTTGAAATGCATATTCTCGGATTATTTGAATGAATAACTTGGATCGTATATGAAAATCTCTATTTAATTACAGCTCAAATTGCTAGTATTCAAATCGGCACGTACATTTGTTTGAAAGCCTTTCACCTTTCATGATGAATATAGCTGTTGACGGATCATTGAAAACCAATCGTTTTCATTCAAAAAATTCCAAGCTATGTGATTCAATTCAGTCATTCAATTGGGTTCCTGTTATAAACAGCCAATTTGTTTCTCACTGTAAATTGGAAAGAACGAGATAGTCAAATGCAAAATCAATTTTATAAGAATTTTTTCGATAAGGAAATGATACGCAATCAAATATCTTGATCAGTAGGAAACACAACGGCTACGTCTGCCTTATCCAGATTAAAACAAAAGAACTTTCTGAGAAAGTTCACAACTTTATTGAAAGTGGATTCATTATTTAAATTGATTTCTCTATTCTATATCGTCTTCATTGCTAAAGGTTTTGTATAGATAGAGAAAATTCAATAAGACATTTCTACCAACTATTTCGTCTCTAAACCATAATCTTTCACTAAAAGCTTCTAAAATACTTGCTTGTATCTAGAGATTAGTCTCAGTTTCTTAAATTATGACTTCGCTTCATATAAGATCATTCGATTACATAGGAAATGTAGAGTCAAATGAAAAGTTAAAAAGACTCAGCCAGATTAGTTTCGACATATCTCAATCAAAAACGCTCGATATTAACTGAGCAATAAAAGATAAAATCAGTATCGTTTCATCTTGTAAAGTAGCTGATTGAAGGTTTCAGAAGCGAAACAAATAAATTTGAAGTTGAAATAGAGAATTTATCGTGTTGTGTCGATTAGCTCCCAAAATAAAGAAAAACAGAAATTACCAGAAGAAGAACAAGATGTTTTGTTTGTCAATTAGTCTTCAATTTGGAAAATATTTCGAGAATGCTTTTCCTTTATATTTTTAAGAACTTCTCACGTTCAATCTTGGACGAAAATGAAGAGTAACGCTTTGATTTGACTATTTTCTTTATTAATTGTCGATTCTTATATTACAGAAAATGATAATATTCCCTCGCTAATCATTTCAATGTGATTGGAAAAATGGTGTATTTAAATCGATTGAATGTTCCTATTCCTTGTCTTCGTTTTCTTTTTCAAAGCATTACAAATGGAAAAAAAAGCGTTTCCTAATTTCACAACGAAAAGAGAAGGTCTTATTGAAACAAATTGATTGCACTTAATCGAACTGTTCATCTATTTGCTTCTTTTTGCCATTTATAAATATGAAAAGAAATATCTGATTATCGGAACAGAGTACTATGCTCACTCATCTTTTGATTTAAATTATCTTTTGTTTAATGGAACTTGCCTCAATGTATCTCCTTGTAAACGAAAACCATGCACATTGCAACGAAAAATCAACTGGTACAGATGTTTGTTTTTGTTTATGAGAATAAAAATTAATTTCTCTATGGAATTATATAAATCAACACTGAGAAAAGTATCTCATTGATCTACGATTCAATCTTACCTACTAATATCTTTCAATAATGAAAATATATCCAACTTCGTATTGTATTAAGAGAAAACAAAGAAATCGTATTTTGAATGTGAGATAATTTCAATGAAATAACCACCAAGAAATTGTTTCTAACTTCAAGAAAAAATTAGGTTTGACTTCTTCTTTATCAAAATAATTACTTGATTTTACACCGAAATATGGAAGGACTGATGACGTGAATTCCGTTTAAGTACCAGAAAAATTAATATCCAAACAATACATTTATCGTATTAATAACTTGCTGTGGTCCTGATAGAATATTTGTTCTGATGATGACTAGGAAATTCTATATTTTGAAATGGACATGAATTGGTCATAAGAACTGTATATATGTTCATTGAGATTGGAACTAAAAATGGATTGTTCTATACTAACATTGATAAACAAGAGAAGTTCATTTAATTTTGAATGAATTTTGTAGAGGTTTCTCGAGGGAAGTTGTTGCTTATTTTTATCGAAATAAAATGCAGTAGATACGTTGAGTGAATATTCTCTATTTACCGAGTACATAGATTAATCGAAAAGAGTGTCAACAATATTGTTGTTGTAATAAAAGAAAAACTAATCGATCTTAAATCTCATAATATGTGTAATAAAATATCTGCTTGCCATTATACATAAGCATCTGTAACACATTGACTCATCGTGATTAATTTAAATAAAATACAATAATTCATCTATTGATCACTTTTACTCGTCATAAACGAAAAAGAGTCAACGTTTACACACTGAGAAGTGTATCCTTTTCTTTCTAATCACTATTTAGATGACTAGTTGAATGATAAAGACCATAAAAGAAATATTTGTATTAATTTCATATATTGATCAATCGTTAGTTGATCCATTGTTTTGTAATCTCGACGCATCAATACTTTCTAAATGAAAAATCGTTATTCGTTTTGAAGTTTTCTGGAACAGTTCAGATTTTTAAAAGGATTTTCTGTTTCAAAAACTATAATCATCGAAATGAAGCCGTTCTTCTTTGCTTTTCACTTATCTGATCTTGAGCAACACCAAAATCTCTTTCATTTTTATAATTCAATTGAAAGGAATCGAAAATCAAACGATGAGACGATGATTAAAATGCATTCAAACGAAATTTAACTTCTTTCGAAAATGTTTATTCAGTGATGAGCTAGAGAAGTCACATAACTATTCAAAAATGAATTATTTTGTTGAAAAAGACCTGCCATTCTCGATCTAACCATTCATTTCGAATCTATGATGAAAGAAAGTAATTCTTTTTAGTTCTTTTTGATTTTTTGATGGCACTTGTTTCGAATGGATTGGAATTTTTTCATTTGATAGATTAATTCTCATAAATATCATACACAAAGGAAGGTAATGTATTAATACTCAATTGTTTATTTTCGAAAAACTGTGTCTTTAAATTGCTTTTTGATATATATTGATGAATCCTCTGTGAAAGAAATTTGAACGAATGATACAACATGAATGTCATCTATTGTTTAAATTAAACGAAAAGAATTCTTTTTAACTGTTCACATTTCGCAAACAGATGTTTTTCGGTATTCTGCTACAGCCTGACCTATTATTTTCATTCAATCGGATTTATCATCGATTATTTTCTTTCGACACTCATCACATTTGTCAAATTTCTCAAACAAAGTAAATATAAATGCAACACACATGTATTACAAAAGGCTTCATAGGAAAGTAGTTCGTATTTTGATTATCAATTATAATTTGTTACAGAGGAATGTTTGAATTGAGATTTTATCGATTACATCGCCTTTCTCTGAATTGGATTAAGAATTACATTCGTCTTGAGTAAAATTCGATCGTGAAAAAAATAGTTTTACATTTGTGACATCTATGACTATGATGAATCACTTTCTCGTAGAATCAAATAAAGAAATTGGTAAAGTCACATTTGAAAATAAAATCTTCATCGAAACAAGTTAGAGTGAATTTCGAATTATCAATGATACTTTTTTATTCAGATGCTTTTTGTTATATTTAAACATTATGATGAATGAATTGTTTTGTTTTGAGGTAAAGATTCGTTAAATAGAGTCGTTTCTTCTTGTCGCATTAAGACAAAATCATTTAGTAAAAGAAGATTTTTTTCAGTAAAACAAATGGATAAATATTGTTTTCTCGTGTAATTTTTTGTTTCATTTTCTTTCAACGAACTATATGATCGTAGCAATTCTTTCGAGAACAGTTTCTTTTGTGAGAAATTCATGATTATATATAAACAATCACTTTTTTCATAGATAGTAAAATATTTCTTTGATATTGCTTTTTATTTCTTGAAGAAAATTCATTTAATCCCTGAATTTTACAAGAAAGTTTCTTGGACTTTATGAGTCGAGTAGAATGAAAAGATTTTGAGCATATCGGATAGATGTTGTTTGAATTTCAGAATGTAACCATCGCTAAATGAAATCAACAATTCGTTCTTAATTGATGCAAACCTTAGTTGCAATCTTTTTGTTACTAAACGATTAACGAGATACAATTATTTGATAATTCATAAATATCGATCGAATTCCATTGTCTAAATGAAATATGTTCTCACAGATAAAATTTCGTTTTTTTATTTTTCCTATTTGATCATCATTTGGTTTGCTTAAAAAGCAAAAATCAATCTGACACAATATCATATTGAATGTCAGAAAAAAGTATTCGTTCGTTTGAATTCTTGTTTCTATTCAAGCAGAATTCTTTACGAATATTAATTTAAGCAAAGTCAACGAATTTTTATCTATTGTTGGGTCTTAATGAATCGTGTTTTATCTTGACTTTTCTAATGCTTAGTATAATAAATGGTTTAGTTCAATTTTTGTTGTTAATGATACATTCAGGTATTTAATTTTCAGTTAGAAGACAGATTTTTTTGTCTTATCTCATTGCACTTGTTGAAAAACGAATTGAAGTTAAGTCCCTATGTGTTTGGTCATGTTCAGATGGATAATGAAGTTATCCTTTGCTGTTTCAAAATAATACGATAATTTATCTGTTACATACTGAATTGAAAGCATGTTTGAATAACGCAAGATTTTGATTTCAAGAGTAATGAACAATATCAGTTGACCGATTTCATTTAACTTAAGCATAACTAATTTGATGGTTACTATTTGTGAATACTCAACTACAAATATGAATAGCAAAATGCAATAATTCATTGGAAAATCAAATCAGTAGCCATTGAATAAACAACATCGAAGAAACAAATGATAGACGAGTTCTAACGATGATGATCGGAAAAGAAAAATCAGTACACTCAACGGGTTTGATCAAGTTTTTGCTTTTGTTTCTTCTTTTTGAAGAAAATCAATGGATAAATCGGGTAATTATCGTCTAGTCTTTCATTGACAAAACAAAAACTATTAATCACATCATCTCTCGATAAACGATCACGTTATTACACAACAAAAATCGTTTAATATAATATTTGATTTTATTGAGTTGCCAGTGAATATCAAAAAATTAAACTCAGAACGATTTTCATCAGCTATTCGTTCTGATTTAGAAATACAAATAGAACATACACTCATAATATAAAGTTAATTTTGAATATTCAAGTTAATATTATGAATTTCTTGGAAAACAATTACTTTCATTTCAGTTTGAGATAAAAAATAGTGATTTTAATTGAAAAAAGATTTTATTTTATTTTATGAATAAAATTACGAATTGAGTTAATTTATAGAGTGAACATTGCAACAAAATTTTCTAATGAACACACTAACATGTGCATTTATTTAGTCGTGACCGAACGAATACACTGCTAAATATGTCGTTTCTATTTCTCTTTTCTTTGTTTAGAATTTCTGTTCTTACCATTAGCATTGGATACTGATTGACAATTTTCTTTCTGATGAAGATGTTTGTTAGTAATAATTTCAATAGAATTCAACTCTATAAGAAACGGAAAAGATGGAAGTTTCTGTCAATTCTCATTATGCTATTTAAAATCGGCAAATATGATTTTTAGTTTGGATTTACAAATGAATTGATGAATCAATGAAAATAATAATGAAATACTTTGAAAAACCAATTGTGAAATACCAAAACGTCTACATAACGTATTTATTAGTCAAATATGTCAATGATAGTGTTTCTATATCAACGATTACTAACTATTCGAAATAATCATGTACAAAAACATTTATATCGATAAGAAATTTCTGTGAAACTTCGATTTAGTATTACGTAAATGAAATGAAAGCTCTAGTTTGTTATTTAGAAAGTGTTTTTACGATAATTCTTCGTTTATTTAAAGCAATTTTGTAAAAACATAAGTAAAGCAAAGTAGATGATGATAAAAATCCGTCATCGATGTTAAACATACTTCAACAATAAAAGAATTGCAATATGCATAATAGATTCATGTATTTCGTATATAACCATGACGAGAAAAGTAAAGTTGGCTGAACATGCATTGTTAGATAATAAATCGAAACAAAAATATTTTCACAATGAAACACGTATCCAATTCACTTAAACTATACACAATGAAATAGTTTCCGTAGGTTGTGCTGCGCATTAACGTGCAGTTTCGATAAGCATGTGAAATATTTTCAGATTTACATTCCAAACGCCTTCAAATATCAATAGAAAAATTTTCTTTCTTCGAATAACAGCTTTTCCTCATGGTTAATTATCTCAGACATTCTATTAATAGCAGAAAATGGTCATAATGATGATTATTTCTTTTGATTTATTTCCTACAAGTAATATCATTGCTTTTCAAACTGATTCTATGTTACAAGATGATTCGAGTTTTTTATTTCTAATTTCAAATTCATGTTCATAATTGAATATTTAAAAACCGAACGATTCATTTGTTAACACACTTATTGAAAAATCTGCACGATATTCAGATTCTTTCAAAAGATGATGGACCCTTGTTGAATATTTATTCATATTGACCAAAAACAAAGATGACAACAACTTGATCATCATTTGAAATTTAAGGGACGAATAGAAGAAGGTATATTGAGAAATGTGTTGAAGAAAAATTGCGACAAGAATATTTGTATTTCATCAAATCAAAATAGCATATTACTGTCACGGAAATGAGCGAAACGCCCTTTGTATCGACTAACTACTCCAACTAAGTGTGTTTTCAACAAATACATAAGTAATGACTTGCATCGATATGAAAATACGTGTATAATCATTGTACTGAATAGATAAAAGCTCATTGGTTTTCTGAAACGACCAATAATAATTTCCGATCGTGTTTTCCTTTGATACTAACACATTGTTCGATCATTCAGAACAATCTTTCTTACGAAATTTATCGAAATTATCGATTATTAATCGTTTGATGTTAGAAAGTTTGTCGAGATTATTTTGGTAACGAATTTTAACATCCAGGAAAAAAAAACTCATTGTTTCACGTCTATTCATTGTAATGATTAGCAACAGAGGAAGTTTCTCTTTGGTTGATTGAAATTAAATTCTTATTTTAAAGAGAGAAATGTTTGTGAACATTTATACTGAAAAGGGACCTGATTTGTAATGAATCAATCATTTTTGAAAGCATATCATGTGATCGAATTCTATTCAGTTGAAACAAAACGAATTTGAATAGAACTTTCTTAAATTCGTTCGAATATTTCTTAATACCGGTTTGCCTATCTGTATACTGGAAGAGATATTTGCGAATGAATGTTTGTACACTGATTGATACCTTTGTTAAATTCAATAAGTTGAGTTTTTATTTGGTCTGACCAATTTCTCAGTAGTTCATTGAGTAGTTGTTGATCTCTCGAGCGGTTATTAAAATTCATTTGTTTGAAACAAATTTATCTACGGGAAATGCATTAATTAAATATTCAATGATTTAACGTCAAAAGAAATGCTTAAATAATGTATTAATAACCGCGAAAAAAATATGTTTGTTCAACAGTTTTACGTTCCAAAGGAAAATTTTTCTTTTCGTGTTTCTCACTATGACAGGTAGTCTATCATGTATGAAATCTAATTCGTCAAAAGAACCGGTTTGCTAAAAACAAAATCGACTTTGTTTTCTGTAAAGGAGTCAAGTTCATTCCTGGCGATTTACGTATGGATAAAACAGGGCAAAGTAGACAAGATACGTTCAAGAATTAAAGAGAAAGGTCGATTAAAGCTAAATGAGAGAACGAATAAACAAAGGTTACGTCTGAATAACTTCTTGAGAAAACTATGTTTCAATATCAATTATTCCTTAACAAGAAAGCACTTGATCTTCGGAAAAGAAATACTTAATAATGAACAGAAGGTTTGAACATTGAGCGATATGTTGACTTCCACAATGTTATAGATTTGTTCACGATCGAAACTATCAAAGATTTTATGTGTATGGTAGAGAAACATCGATCGATAATTCAGTAAGATCGATTAGATTTTAGCTTTCAATACTATAAATAGAATGAATTCGTTCTAGGATAAAATAGTTACATGGTAGGTTAGCAGTTAATCATCATGTGTAATCAATGTAAATAGAGAATAGAATGGATTGACTTGTATTGTTACTCGTTTGCTCGAAAAAGTTCCTATAATTTACAATAGATTTGAAACTTTTGATAAATTATCGCAGACAATCTTTAAAAAATAAATCAGAGCATTTTATCATTTTATTCTTGAGAGTGCAAGATCAAATTGGTTTTATGATTGAGTTTGTTATGAAGAATACGAATAAAATGTCTCTGCTGTATGAATATAAACCAATCAGACATATTCGGCTGGAGGAAATAAAGCAGAACTACTGGAGATGCTCATTGGAAATAAATGTTTGAGAAAAAGCGTATAAAATTCATTATCTCTTTGTAAAAATATTTCTATCGCCAAAACGATAAGATATTTCAAAATAGTCAGAAGAAATGATAAACAGATAATTAAGTCTACTAGTTTCATTATCTTTTTATTTTCTGTAGAGTATCAGACTATCAGAACGTAGATGAAGTTAGTAAGTCGTGTTTCTCTATTCGTTGTGTGATCACCGCCGATGAGATAATCGTTTGAACGATAGGAAGTTACATATTTCTTCCCTCAATAAAGTTATCGCATAGATTTGACACAAACATCTATATGAATATAAGCTTCAAATGAAATTTCGAATAATTATTGATCGAAGTTAGATTTCTGTAGTATTGAATTATCCAATTAACCAGTTTTTTCTACAATCTATCTATTCATATCCTTAAAACGTTATTCAATAGATTATTCTTCAGGAGATCAACCATAATGACGTTTCCATTGATGAATGAATTTAATGAACAATATTCTCATGATTGACTTATCACTTCAGCATTATGTAAGATGTGAATGGTGACTTGTGCCTAAACATTTGATTCTCAATAGATTTTCTTTTGAAATGAGTACATGAGCCAGAGTACAAATATGAAATCAATCGAATTGAGGTTAATTCTACCAGAAAAAGTATTAACAACACGTTTTGTCGATTTTTTGAAAAGGTCACAAAAAGCAATTCAATCAAACGAATGAATCAGTTAATGAAAAACCATCTACTGTGTTTGCAATGGAACTAAATTTCGCTTCTTAATAAGATTTCTTGTAAATTATCATTTGACACGTATTCAAAAAGCTTAGTTGTTACAAATTTGTATATGTATAAGCAGAAATGAAGAAGAATTAAGCGATATCATTTTCTTTTCTTTATTCAGTTTCGTTTGCATTCTTCTTTCTTCAAGTTTCAAAGGTGCTTTCGTTATTTTTAAACCATATGAGAGAGATTTTCGAATACAACTCAGATGCTATTCTGTCAATACAAATATCAAATGCAATTCTTATTATTTTACAAGATCCTTTTTTTTGGTCAAGGCTTCAAAAATTAATTTCCTTCTAATCTCTCTTGCTTTTCTTGACTAACAAATTGGATTCATGAAAGCGTTTTTAATCTCATCTACAAAATACGTGTTCCACATGTGTTTAATGAGGAAAAGGTATTGTTAATTCAAATGTACGTATTTGTGACGTTCTTGTTTGAGGAATGGATTATGTTCTTCTGTAATACAAATCTAATGCAGTATTGTTTAAATGCAGCCTATATCTACTCTCATTCCCTAGCTTAGTTTGGGAGAATATGAATGATTTTGTCGGAAAGAAGATGCATTAATTGAATGTAACAAAGGATAATACCAAGCTGTTGTTTGTCATATGCGAATGACATATAAAGATCAATGAGAGCACTTTCATAAGTACGAACAGAAGTCTATCTGCTTCATAAAGAGTAGATCTAGCGACATAGCCAACTAAAGTAGAAAATATTGTCGTTTTTGACAGAACGGATTGTGACCAATCACACTGTATCTCTCTCCAAACAGGTCACCAATCAGACATAATGTATCTTTCTTCCTTTGTGACAAAGTGTATGTATTGTTCTCATCTGAAGGAGGAAGTCAGTTGATATTGAAATAAAGTAAACGGAAGAAGCAAAGCTAAATAAACCGTTACATCTGGCGACCCTGACAGTCATATCTGTGAAATTGATCGAACTGTATTTCTCTGGTACACAAACTAAGAATTTACAATAGTTAATTTAAATCTCCATATTCATCAATGGCAGGCGATGAAACGAAAGCTACAATGACAGTAGAAGAAGCAATAAAAGAAATACGATCGATGCAGCTGCAACATGACTCCGATATCAAAACAACAGGAGAATCAATCCAGAAAATTCAAGCCAAAATTGCCACTAGCAACGATGAAACTAACAAAAAAATGAAAGAAGAGTTTCAGAATATCAACGAACAATTAACATCTCAAATAACATCAATCCATGCTCAAGTTAACACGACATTAACAAATCTTAAACAAGAAATGGCCAAATTCATGGTCGAAGAAATTCAAAAACTTAACAGCGAAAAACAGACGGTAAGAGTCGAATCAAACGACTCATTGACAACGTTGATAAAAGAAATAAAAGAAATGAAGCGCGACATAGCTGATATTAGAAACGTACAATCAAATGACGATCATGTACAACAGCTCGACAGCCATCCAAATGGTGTGTTGTTCTCATCAACATCCAAACAATTTCAACAAGATCAAAACACGCCATCCACAACATTAAATAACGATGTATTATCCATTCACTCAAACTCATCGATTCTTAACAATAACCGACCACAGACAGTATTTCTTCCCACTTCAACAAATGCACCTGTTTTTCATGGAAAGCCAACAGATCGTCCGTGGCAATTTCTCATTCGCATCGAAGAATATACAGAAACGGTTCACATGTGGGGAGAAGACTTATTATTACGTGGAATATCACAATTTTTAAAAGATACAGCACTAGATTGGTACTGCCAATTACGTAGCTGTAACTGTCTACCAAGAACATGGGCAGAATTCAAACAGGCATTCGTTAAGCAATTTAATTCCCCAATTAGAATTGCACAAAAAATTCAAGAATGGAAAGAATGTAAACAAAACCAGGATGAAACAATGAATGAATTTATTATACGTTTACGAGCCTTATGGATCGAACAGTTTCCTCTAGAAACAGAAACTGACCTAATCAAGCACCTTTTCTGCAAAATGCGGCCCGATATATTAAACATCATGGGATGTCCAAAGATTAATTCTTTACAAGAAATCTTAACCGAAGCACAAAGAGTCGAAGAAATTATTTATCATCGTCAAAAACAATATAATACAGGTAAACGAACATTTTCAAACTCAAATTACAATAATAATAATAACTACTATAAAAACAACAATTCCATACCTAAACCAAACGACTGGTCACAAACAAACAATAACGGTGCATATAAAAATGATCGTCAACAAACTCAAGGAAATCAAGAAAGTCAACAACAAAAGGTGTGCTATTACTGTGGCAAATATAATCACCAATCACGCGACTGCTGGTACAAGAAACAAAGCAGCACCGTCGACTCCGATCAAACAACATCAACTTCAAAAAACGAATAGGGAGTCTCCAAGGGACGGGCCAAAGAGACTCCTCAAAACAATCAACTAATTCTACCCGTCTCACACCACAACTTCACACAATCCAGACTTCACCTACTAACACACTTACTATCCAAGGCAATGTAGGTGGTATTCCAACTCCCATGCTTATCGACACCGGATCATCCTTAACACTTATTAATTCATATTTGTTATCACAATTTGATGCACACATTCGAAAATATCTTCGCCCACCACCGAAAAATATTCAGCTCCAATTAGCCGACAAATCACCGTTATATATCAATCACACATTAAGAGTTCCAATTACTATTGATAATATCACACATTATTATACCGTTTATGTTGTCCCTCGACTAGGACGCCGTTGTATAATCGGAAACAATTTTATCAAACAGAAAAACCTACAAATTGATGGGGGACAACAGCTCGTATATTATAAACGACCTATGTTAACAAGAAATCATCACGGACAATCATCTACTAGTGAAACTGAAAAAATTAACCAAACTCAACTAACTATCAACAACACTGAAAACGCTGAACAAACACAGCAATTTACCAACGAAACGGAAAATACTGATGAAACACAACCAATGAATAATAAATTATCTCAAGTCAACGAAGCTGAATACATATTATACGCTATTGAACAGATGACAATTCCACCCTATCACGTATGCAATGTTCAGGTAAAACCGACTGTCCCATTTGCTTCCACAGAAGACAATGAAAACGACGAATATGAACTCGGCACTTATAGTCGTAATAATAGAGCACATCAGAAAACACCACTCGTCGCAAATGGAATTATCTCACCAAAAGAACATCTTCAAATTCAAACAGCAAATCTATCCAAAGCGACAATCATCATTTCAGCGGGTCAAAAACTTGCAACTATGTCACGAATGAATCCGCAACAATTATATGCTATTAATCATCTGACAACAGCTAATAACAAACAAGCAACAACGATAAATGAAACTAAACACAATGTTGACCTTTCTAATACCGATTTGACTAACGACCAAAAAGAAAAATTAGAAGAACTATTAGAAAAGTATCCGGACGTATTTACGAACAAACCAGGAAAAACAACAAAATTAAAACACGAGATACATATTAAAGAAGGCACTCGACCAATTAATGCGCCACCTTATCGATGCGCTCCAAACAGACGACAGATTATAGAAGATAATATTACCGAAATGCTTAAAGAAAAAATAATTACTCCATCTAATAGCCCATGGGCATCTCCCGTCGTATTAGCACCCAAAAAAGACGGCTCGCTACGTTTTTGCATTGATTATCGCAAACTCAACGCTGTTACAGTTAGAGATGCTTATCCTATTCCAAGAGTCGACGACACACTTGATGCTCTCGACGAAGCAAAATTTATTTCTACACTCGATCTTCGATCAGGATATTGGCAAGTAGAAATGGATCCCGAAAGCCAAGCAATGACGGCATTTATTAGCCACAAAGGCCTCTATGAATTCAAAGTAATGCCATATGGATTAACGAACGCACCTGCTACGTTTCAACGCCTGATGGATATTGTTCTTGCCGGCCTTAAATGGAAATCGTGTCTCGTATATATCGATGATGTTATTATATACTCATCCAATTTTAATCAACATATTAATGATTTAACAGAAGTATTTGATGCATTACGAAACGCCAACTTAACGTTAAAAGCATCTAAATGTCATTTTTGCCGTAATGAAATTAAATATTTAGGTCATATCATAACCAAACAAGGGATTAAACCTGATCCAGACCTTATTGCATCTGTAACAAAATTTCCAAGACCACAAAAACTCAAAGACGTACAAGCATTTCTTGGTCTAACTGGTTATTATCGGCGATTTATACAAAATTATGCCAAAATAGCAGAACCATTGCTCAAACAAATTCGTCATCACAAGAATACAAAAAATACAAATTATCACATAACATGGAATGATGAATGTGAACAAGCATTTGAAATATTAAAACAAAAATTAATTTGTAATCCAATTATGAATACACCAAATTTTCAACAACCATTCATTCTCGAATTAGATGCTTGTGCATATGGTCTAGGTGCTGTTCTTGCCCAAGAATATGATAATAAAAAATTCGTTATTGCATATGCAAGCCGGACATTATCATCAGCTGAACGCAACTATAGTGCTACAGAACGAGAAGCCCTTGCAATAGTTTGGGCAACAAAACATTATCGTCCTTACATCGAAGGAATGGAAATAATTGTTCGGAGTGATTGTCAAGCCCTTCAATGGCTCAAAGAAGCAAAAGACATTACTGGTCGTTTAGCCCGATGGGCAATGCATCTTGCAGCATTTCAAATTAAAGAAATAAAATACAAACCAGGCACTGCCAATACCAATTCAGATTCGTTATCTAGATATCCTCAAGAATCAACATCGAACAACTACGATGAAATTACAGAAATTCAAGCAGTTATTAATATTTGGGAAAATACAAATATGTTAGATAACATTAGACAAGAACAACAAAACGATACAAAATTAAAATCTATTATTGACGATCTTCGAGCAAGTGGTACACCAACATTTAGTCCAGTACGTTCACCATACGTACTCGTCAATGATCTATTATATAAAATTCGCAACACTATTAAAAATCAAGATCATCGAATTATTAGTAATAAACATCTTCTCGTTATTCCGGCGTCAATGAGAAAGAAACTTATTGAATGGGCCCATGATCATCCAATGGCTGGACATGCAGGTCGAACAAAGACGATACACCGATTATCATCACGAGTGTTTTGGCCAGCACTTCGAAAAGACGTTTATAAATACGTTCAAGGATGCATCTCATGCCAACAGTTTAAATACAATACTCAGCCACTATCAATGCCAATGCAACTGCACATGGTAACAGAACCATGGCACACAATAGGTGTTGACATTATGGGACCGTTTCCGATTACACAAAGACAAAAACAATATTTACTTGTAGTCGTCGATTATTTCACCCGATGGGTAGAATTATTTCCGTTACGAACAACAACTTCCAACACGATTGCAAACGTATTAGTAGATCAAGTATTTTGTCGATATGGAACACCTTTCTTTATTTTATCCGATAATGGACCTCAATTCATTGCAGAATTATTTTCAGAAGTATTGAAATCACTTCGTATGGGACACAAATTAACCGCCAATTATCATCCCCAAACGAACATGACTGAACGAGTGAATCGAACTCTTAAACAACAGATACGTATTTATGCCCAACAAAATCACAAAGCATGGGATGCAGAAATTCAAAAATTAGCCTTCGCAATTCGAACTTCAGTTAATGAGACAACCGGTGAAACACCAGCATTCCTGAACTTTGGTAGAGATCTTAAAGTCCCACTAGATTTACTCTACGGCGAACCAGTACAAAATTCGACATCAAATTTGCCAGATAACAAGTTAATTCAACATTACAAACGCAATCTGACTGAAACTTTACAAACAGCATTTCGAATAGTTCGCGAATATGCTGAAATACAAAAATTAAAACAAAAAAGTCAATACGACCGTCATACTACGAATAGACAATTTGACGTTGGTCAACACGTATGGGTAATGAAACCAGCTGGTCATATAGACGGACAGTGTATTACAAATAAACTAATGCCCAAAAAAGAAGGACCATGTGAAATTATAGAAAAACGGTCTCCAACAACATTTATTATAAAACGTTTATCGGACAATGTTAACCTAGGTACGGTGAACGCTGATAGAATCGAACCATATTATTACCAAGTATTAAGCGAAGAAAATGAAACAGACATAGCCAACAATAAGAACGACCAAACAAACACTACACTGGAAACATCAACATCGACCAATAATGATCTGCCTTTGCCAGTACCAATCAGATCATCAAGTCGGACTCACCGAGTTCCGATACGATACCGTCAATAAATTCAATATTCTTTTCGCACCAACGTAATCCTGACACCTTTTGTCCTATTCAAACAAAAAACGACAGGTGACGGACCAAATGGTGCAAATAAATAAAATTATTAACACATAAAACAATGCAACCAAAAAATGTGAGAACGGAAGCAAAAACAAGAAAATTGCTAAAAGCAATAAACCACTTTACACAAGATAAAGACTTTAAGGCATCTCTCCATCAAAATGCTGCCGTAGGCACGCATCGAACACATATACATATTAATATGACACGATTCCAATCAAAGCATCCAGCTGTGTACAACATCACAACACACGTCATTAAAAGAAGCCTGTAACACGATGTTATCATATATGACGTCGCGTGACAGTTGACCGATTAAAACAAAACAAAACAAAAAATTTAAAGGTGAATAAAAAGTCAATATACATATATATATACATACATATACATTTGTCTATATGCACTCTATTTCACTTACACATCGACGACGTCATCCAACATTATTCAAGTGACAACAATGAATCTGACTTATACATTAACTACCATAATTGTGCTCTATCAAAATTGTATGTCAGTTACTTTAGAACAAAATACGGACGCAAATGGCTCTATAATAACAGCACCAAATGCTGGTTTGGTCTTGTTATATCAAGGACAATATCGACCATCGAATCGCGTCATTTTCAGCACGGCAATGCTCCCAATGACAACAGAAACATGTTACTTACTACCCATTGCGGCAGCACGAAAAATACCAGCTTGCAACAACTTCACCTCTAATATACGCCACAAACGTCTCGTAGGAGATATCATTTCAATAGGCATGTCAACTGTAGCGCTAGGAACAGCAACAACAAGCTTGGTATTGACAAAAAGCTTACAGAAGAAAGTAAATGAATTTGAAGGTCAGTTACAAACATTTTCCAACCGCGTGGAAGTAGGCGAAGCCCGTATGATTCAATTCGACAAAAATCAAATTCGATTCGGATTATCCCTACAACAAACGGAACATTTAGTTAACTCAACCGTCGATCGAGTCAACCAACATTCAACAACACTTGAAATACAAAACAATCGTCTCGACGAACATCAACAATTCTTAAAATCTCTTCAACAACGCATTATCGATAATGAACAAGCCACGGCTAATCAATTTCTCCATCTAGCTATCCACGACATCACCAGCAACAAACCAACGTTATCATTTTTGCATCCATTAGACATGAATTCCGTCGTCAAAAGTATTCTCCAACAAAATAATATTTCAATACCAGTAACAGCCGAACAACTGCCGATCGTCGAACTTATTATGAAATTAATTTTAAGACAACAAATTGAATTTATACCTGCTGAACGCTATTCAAACACATCCAACATCGAAATTGGCAAATTGATGTTCACAACTTTTTATGCCTTACCAAATGAACAACAATCTGATTTCAGCATTTACAAAACTATCACTAGCCCTTTTATACATCACAACAAGATCGTACGTCTGGCACAGATGCCAACCTACATTGGTATCAACCGAAAAACAAATTCTAGTATTAGCTGGACCAACGACGACATGGCATCATGCATATTTCATTTAGTCACCACTTGTCGAGAAACACCTGCTGAAAAAGCCTCGCAATACGGTAACACCTGCTTGGAACAAATTATGATCGGAAAAGCACTTAAGAACTGCAGAACAGAACACACTTCAACTAACCTTCCATACATTCAACAATTACAAAGTGGACGATGGTTGATATCGACAAATACCACGTCTCTCCACTGCATTAAAACTCAAATCGAAGAAAGACTTACAAAAGAAGCAACTGTGTGGAATGACAACACACAAATAACTATTCCGCCAATGGCAATAATTACGGTGAATAATGGAACTACTATACAATGTCCTGGATTTAATCTACCAGGCCCAGCAATACCGGAAACACGATCAACTATTAACATTATTAGAAACCTATCTACAATCGAAGAACATAGCGATATCATTGATATACACAAGGACATTATTGCAAACACAACATGGGAAAAACTCCCCTACCTAAACGACGAAATTGATCAATTATTACAAGAAATGTCATTACAACAAGCGTCCACAACACCACAAAGCAATAATATACAGTGGCACAACCAACATTCGGGCAAACTCATGATTTGTCTAGCTATTCTCATTGCTGCATTAATAGTGGTCAGCGCTCTTATTATACTCTACTTAAAACGATCGAACAATAACAAAATTACAATTACCCTACCATAAACACACAACCAAGGAAGATATGAGTCAAGGAAAATTGTAAGAAAACAAACTTGTCAAAAAGACGTCAAGCTAAACAATAAGTCAAAGGATGATCACGTTATGCCAATTAGATTCATTTTTCCTCTCTTTGCTTTTCTTTCTCATACCTATCTCATATTATGTAGTTGAAAAGTTAAAATTCTCCTTTTCTTTGTTTATGTTAACCTTTTATGCAAAAAGTTTAGGCTTATTGGCCTAATAGTTTTTCCTTTTTTTTTCGTTTCTCTTATTCGAATTCTCGTATCGTTTGTAAACTTTATGATTCTCTCTTAGCTCCATTTTTGTCTCTATCATAATCCAAAACGACATTGTATCTTTAGGCGTTCTGGTGCACGCCTGCTTAAGAGGGGGCTGGTGTGACCAATCACACTGTATCTCTCTCCAAACAGGTCACCAATAAGACATAATGTATCTTTCTTCCTTTGTGACAAAGTGTATATATTGTTCTCGTCTGAAGGAGGAAGAGAGTTGATATTGAAATAAAGTAAACGGAAGAAGCAAGCAAAGCTAAATAAACCGTTACAGCCAGTNTAAAGGAGTCAAGTTCATTCCTGGCGATTTACGTATGGATAAAACAGGGGAAAGTAGACAAGATACGTTCAAGAATTAAAGAGAAAGGTCGATTAAAGCTAAATGAGAGAACGAATAAACAAAGGTTACGTCTGAATGACTTCTTGAGAAAACTATGTTTCAGTATCAATTATTCATTAACGAGAAAGCACTTGATCTTCGGAAAAGAAATACTTAATAATGAACAGAAGGTTTGAACATTGAGCGATATGTTGACTTCCACAATGTTATAGATTTGTTCACGATCGAAACTATCAAAGATTTTATGTGTATGGTAGAGAAACATCGATCGAGAATTCAGTAAGATCGATTAGATTTTAGCTTTCAATACTATAACTAGAATGAATTCGTTCTAGGATAAAATAGTTACGTGGTAGGTTAGCAGTTAATCATCATGTGTAATCAATATAAATAGAGAATACAATGGATTGACTTGCATTGTTACTCGTTTGCTCGAAAAAGTTCCTATAATTTACAATAGATTCGAAACTTTTGATAAATTATCGCAGACAATCTTTAAAAAATAAATCAGAGCATTTTATACATTTTATTCTTGAGAGTGCAAGATCAAATTGGTTTTATGATTGAGTTTATTATGGAGAATACGAATAAAATGTCTCTGCTGTATGAATATAAACCAATCAGACATATTCGGCTGGAGGAAATAAAGCAGAACTACTGAAGATGCTCATTGGAAATAAATGTTTGAGAAAAAGCGCATAAAATTCATTATCTCTTTGTAAATAATTAAGTCTACTAGTTTCATTATTTTTTGATTTTCTGTAGAGTATCAGACTATCAGAACGTAGATGAAGTTAGTAAGTCGTGTTTCTCTATTCGTTGTGTGATCACCGCCAATGAGATAATCGTTTGAACGATAGGAAGTTACATATTTCTTTCCTCAATAAAGTTATCGCATAGATTTGACATAAACATCTATATGAATATAAGCTTCAAATGAAATTTCGAATAATTATTGATCGAAGTTAGATTTCCATAGTATTGAATTATCCAATTAATCCGTTTTTTTCTACAATCTATCTATTCATATCCTTAAAATGTTATTCAATAGATTATTCTTCAGCAGATCAACCATAATGACGTTTTCATTGATGAATGTATTTAATGAACAATATTCTCGTGATTGACTTGTCACTTCATCATTATGTAAGATGTGAAGGGTGACTTGTGTCTAAGCATTTGATTCTCAATAGATTTTCTTTTGAAATGAGTACATGAGCCAGAGTACAAATATGAAATCAATCGAATTGAGGTTAATTCTGCCAGAAAAAGTATTAACAACACGTTTTGTCGATTCTTTGAAAAAGTCACAAAAAGCAATTCAATCAAACGAGTAAATCAGTTAATGAAAAACCATCTACTGTTTTTGTAATTGAACTAAATTTCGCTTCTCAATAAGATTCTATGTATATTATCATTTGACACGTATTCAAAAAGCTTAGTTGTTACAAATTTGTATATCTATAAGCAGAAATGAAGAAGAATTAAGCGATATCATTTTCTTTTCTTTATTCAGTTTCGTTTGCGTTCTTCTTTCCTCATGTTTCAAAGGTGCTTGTGTTGTTTTTAAACCATCTGAGAGAGATCTTCGAATACAATTCTGATGCTATTCTGTCAATACAAACATCAAATACAATTCTTATTATTTTACAAGATCCTATTTTTTTCGTCAAGGCTTCAGAAATTAATTTCCTTCTAATCTCTCTTGCTTTTTTTTACTAACAAATTCATCTACAAAATACTTGTTCCACACGTGTTTAATAAGGAAAAAGTATTATTAATTCAAGTGTATGTATTTGTGACGTTGTCGTTTGAGGAATGGTTTATGTTCTTCTGTAATACATATCTAATACAGTCTATATCTACTCTCATTCGCTAGCTTAGTTTGGGAGAATATGAATGATTTTGTTGGAAAGAAGATGCATGATTTGAATGTAACAAAGGGTAATACCAAGGTGTCGTTTGCCATATGCTTTTACATGAGAAGAATTTCAATTTACGTGCATATTCGAATGACATATAAAGATCAATGAGAGCACTTTCATAACTACGAACAGAAGTCTACCTGCTTCACAAAGAGTAGATATAGCGACATAGCCGACTAAAGTGGAAGACATTGTCGTTTTTGACAGAACGGATATAGCATGGACTCTTTCGCATGAATGACACGGAGTAAGAAGAATTTTGTTTAAATCCTTGTCTTTTATTTTGATCGATAAGAATAATACAGATTATATTGACCTTACACAAAATCTCAAATTCTATTATAGTTGTTCGTATAATTCGACTATATGGATGATTATCAAGGAAATCTTATTTTTTAGAATCGATACTTTGAAAAGCTTATCTATTGATATCAAACGAATTTTTTATCCGAATCTGAAAGAGAAGTAGAGCATACAAAAAAACGATATCATTGTGCACATAGGTCAACTCTACAAAAAGATTTCTTTTGAAAATTTTCATAGCATCGAAATAAAAGCACAAGGATTTAAACAAAACTCTTCTTACTCCGTGTCATTCATGAGAAAGAGTCCATGCTATCCGTTCTGTCAAAAACGACAATATTTTCTACTTCAGTTGGCTATGTCGCTACATCTACTCTTTATGAAGCAGATAGACTTCTGTTCGTAGTTATGAAAGTGCTCTCATTGATCTTTATATCTCATTCGCATATGGCAAACAACAGCTTGGTATTATCCTTTGTTACATTCAATTAATGCATCTTCTTTCCGACAAAATCATTCATATTCTCCCAAACTAAGCTAGGGAATGAGAGTAGATATAGGCTGCATTTAAANGCCAGCATCATATATCTACGCACTCGTGGAATATCATCGATAATATTCAAATTTTACATGAATGTAAGAAAGACCGAGATGAACATTTAGTTAAAGTTATTACAGAAGCTCAAGTCGAAGATGACACAATCAATCCTGAACTATTTCCAAAAAATCAAAGTTCATACGATGAATACGATGATACAAGTGACAGCGAAGATTTACTTGAATTGCTCGGTAATCTAAACGATTCTACTACAGTTGCAATGAACAGCATGAAGAGATCAACAGAAAATGTGTATATAGAGGAAACTATAGAAACCGTAGAAAAAATGGGGCGATTCTCTCATACACACAGTAAGCGATATCAATTCCTAACGACTCAGCTTTAAAATAATGTTATTTTCTAGTAGCATCAAATCAAATTTTAATAAATGCATCATATGCTGATAATTATCAACAGATATTACCATTTGTTTCTTCAACATTTGATCTCGTTCGACTCAATACTAAATGGCAAGAACAACTAGAAATTGAAAGAGAACGAGTTAGAAGAAATCTAATCACTGGTAAACATTATAAAACAGACGATGAGTCAAATAATGACGATATGGAAGATACAGTCGTAACACTGATAAATTCAACTAGCTCAAATATACACATATCTCATAATTATAACTCAATTCTTCCAGTTGCTTCAGTTATAAGTATAACATACTATAATCAAAAGACCATTGCCGTTCAATATACACTAAACAGAGAGCAAATAGCTGCATTTATGATAATAACAAGTCATCTTGATGGTGACAAACAGACACATGCAGGTATGTTCGTGTACATAATTTGATATATTATCATCAATTGAAAAATATTAAACATATATAGGCAGTAACAATGGTCAACTCATCATGTGTGTACCAGGATGTGGCGGTAGAGGAAAATCCCAACTTATTCGTGCTGTTACTGAATATTTTGTTATTACAAGCAGAATACAAAAGATGCGAAAGCTGGCACCTACTGGCATTGCAGCCGCTCAAATTGGTGGTATGACTATTCATTCATTTTTAGGCGAACAACGCAATTCTGGAAAGCCACGAACTATTAAACCAGGCGACTTGAAACTTGAAAAAGAATGGACACTTGTAGAATATCTTTTGATTGATGAAATGAGTATGGTTGGTTTGACTTTACTCGGCAAACTCAACCGAATTTTTTGTGCCGCTAAACATGTCGATCCTCAAATTCCATTCGGTGGTATAAACGTTATATTCTTTGGTGATTATCTACAGTATCGGCCCGTCTACGATGCCCCATTACACACTGACTTTTCGCCNAATTACTTGAACGACTTCGTCAAGGTCAATGTAGTTATGAAGATTATGAATTATTATTGACGCGCGTTGTGGGACAGCCAACCGTATCTCTTCGTGAGCCACCATGGAATCAAGTAAAATATATTTCTCTACTCTAAATAAACATATTTTCTCTGTTTTTCTTTGTTTTAGGCTCCCATGCTTGTATTTAGAAATGAAATACGAACGCAATTGAACCACAGTTCAGCAATTCATAATGCAGTAGAAGTCGGTACCAATCTAATGGTATGTGTCGCTCAGGACCTTTGTAAAGGCAAGGCTGTGAAGGAGGCGGCACTTGTGAAAAAATTATTAGAACTATCTGATAGTAAGACTGAACATTTACCGGGTTTATTACCATTAGTTCCTGGAATGCCAGTTATTATTACACAAAATATTGCTATTGAACTGGGATTAATTAATGGCGTGAATGGAATCTTCAGACAACTAGTTTATGATATTGATTCAGTATCAACAGGTAGTCTTTCAAAAACTTTTCCAATGAACACCCAATATGTCCATAAGCCAATATATGCATTGGTGGAAATAGGCAAATCAAAGATTGAATGCAATCTTTAAAATCTTCAACCAAAAGTTATCCCAATACCAATAATGGAACAAACATTTCAGGTTGACATTTCTGATATTCTTCCGAAAACAAGCAACAAAAAATCAAAAACAAATAGAAAGGCAATGTTATCGATTAAGCGACGCGCATTACCGCTCGTGCCTGCCTATTCTATTACAACCCACAAAAATCAGGGACAAACTTTAAACAAAGTTGTAATTGATTTAAAGTTACCAAAGGGTACAGATGATATCGCTGCAGTCTATGTACCATTATCAAGAGTCAAACGTTTAACTGATTTGATTATTTTACGACATTTCGATTACAAAGTCTTGCTCATTAAACCTAGTAAATCTCAAGTCGCCGAGATGGAAAGACTAGATAAACTCTTCGTCGAATCACAGATGCGTTTTTCAGAATGGTTTTAACAAATTTTATAAAGCACACCAGATTTCCATTACTTCTCATCTATTTTCCGCGATCTGATTAATTTGTGTCTTTGGTAACTGTAGAAATATCTTGTAGAATTCAAATTTCTTTCTATTCACTTATTGTTTGTAAATATGAGTGCAAGTTTTGTTTTTAGTTTTACTGTAAATACTATATTTTGTTTCGCTTTCCTAGTTTGTATTCGTTCATATTCAATATTATTCACTTGTCTTTTCTTTTATGTAGCCGATCATTATATCATCAGCGCGTCTTTATTTCAAAGAAAAACAAATAAATAAAGTTTATATCGAAAAACAACTTCTCCTTAGTGAAATAAAGAATAGCAAATCTCAAATAGATCATATATTGTGATATTGACAGTCGAGGGTAAAGCGAGTCATCTGCGACGAGCCTTATTTATCTTTTAATTGGTCAGAAGATTTTTACCAAAACAACAAAACATATTCAACTGTTTTTCTTTGCTTGTTCAATCATTGAAACATCTTTATATATCGATTCTTTTCAATTGTTTACTCAATGAAAAAATGAAATTTTATTTTGTCAATGGTAACAAATTCCACAATTATTCTTGTAATTATGCAGTTAAAGATTGAAGGAAAATTTTCAGACTTTTCTTCATTTCGATTCGTATTTTCTCATCAATCAAAATTGAAGTCGATGATCCTTTACTGATAATTGCTGCTTGATTGTTGATGAGACATTCTTACTATTCTTCATAGTTAAAGATTCAATTATCTATGTAAATAATAAAACATACAAATGAATAAAATGAAAAGAAAATGACAATTACTGTGTTATATCGAAGTGCATCGGCGAGACACAATGCACCTTTGTCTGTGATTTCATTGCCAGAAAGATCAAGACCGATTAAATTCTATGCATAGGAAGAAAAACAACAATTTAAGAAAGATAACAAACAATGATAGTTACGGTGTTATTTTTTAATGCACTGGCAAGATATTGTACACCATTATCTCCTATTTTATTGTATCTGATATCTAATGTTTTGAGCGTCTGTATGGGAAAATAAATAAGAGAGAAATAAAAAGTCAATGTAAGTCACCATGTTAGATCGAATAGATTCAGCGAGATATTGAGCCCCTTCGTCTCCGACTTTATTTGAGTCAAGAACTAATGTGATCAATTTCTACATATAGAGAGAATATCAAATGCAAGAGAAATCAATACATAACAATAGTCACTGTATTAGTTTTTAATGTATCAGCAAGATAACGTGTACCATTATTTCCTATTATGTTGTTCTGCAGGAATAGTCTTTCGAGTCTCTGTTTTTATAGTAAAAAATAATAATTAATTATGCAAGAGAAACAAAAAGACAATGAAAATCACCTTATTGTATCGCATAGCATCGGCAAGATGTTGTGCACCTTCCTCTGTAATTAAGTTCGTATAAAGATTCAATGAAACCAATTCCTATAAAGAGAGATGAAGACAAATACAGAGAAGATAACAATATAATAATAATAATAATAACTGTATTAGTTTTTAATGCATCGGCAAGATATCGAATACCATCGTCTCCGATTATATTGCTTGAAAGATCTAGTATTTTGAGTTTCTGTATGATGAAAGCAATACGAATAAAAGAAACAAAAGAATAATGAATGTTACTGCATTATTTTGTAGAGCATTAGCAAAATATTGAGCACCTTTCACACCAATTCTATTAT
This sequence comes from Adineta ricciae, assembly GCA_905250025.1. Lineage (NCBI taxonomy): Eukaryota > Metazoa > Rotifera > Eurotatoria > Adinetida > Adinetidae > Adineta > Adineta ricciae. The sequence continues at coordinate 3,120 of CAJNOJ010000619.1, read as the reverse complement.
TATGAAGATCCAATCGAGTTAATGCCTAGATGTGGAGAATAGAATAAAAGCTTTCAGCGCAATCCCTAACGGGATTAAAAATGTGAAACACGATCCAGCCAGAGAAACTTTGAACACATAGAATGGTCAATTTATTTCCCAGTCTGCATTCCCATTTATCTAAACTTAAGCTGTTGAAAGTAACATATCATTCTCAATAGCGAAGTCTGCTGCTTTGTAAGAAACTTTTCCTTGATCGATCACTATATGTGATGCTTCTTGTTGCGCTTCCACTAAGCCATCATGATCTGTGACGCAATCTACGCGCGTCAATGTAACGAAGTTCAGAATGAATTTTTCTGTGAGACAATGACACACAGTTTCTTTGCCTTTTCTCCTAAACACCTCTCTCTATCTTCATTTTTTAGGCGCACGCTTTTACAGAAAACAGAGAATAGCTGCCAAGGACTGCCGGTAACGGTCTGTGATGCGTTCCCCCCTCCGCGTCTGTAACGTCTGTGGGCGGGGGGGTCCAAATTTCTGCCCCTACACACTTCAGCACTCTCTTTCAAATCGTGTTTCACAATAAAGAATGAATATTACTTCATTATGTTGTAAAGCATCAGCCAGATGTTTTGCCACATTTTCATTAATTGAGCTGTAGTGCAGTGTCAAACTTGTGAGCATCTTTATAAAACATACGAAGACACAAGAGATAAAAGAAATGAAGGAAAAAAAGAAGAAGAATAATAACTTTATTCTCTAACATGGCATCAGTGAGATATTTTAAACCATCAACGCCAATTCGATTTCCACTGAGGTCCAAACTAGTTAGTATCTATAGAAGAAAGAAAATAAATATTAGATTAGATAATGTCTAGAATCAACTCTTGCACATGTGCAGTCGAAAATTTCTGAATGAGATATTTTGTCGGGTTTATACTTCAATCACATATCAGTTTTTTTCATAATTATAGTAGAATAGAATCTAATTGTGGATGTAAGTAATACACTCGAGCATCATATCTTTTATCAACAAGTTTGATCCATACTGAAAAGTTGCTCGTAAACATCGGGCCAATAGTATGATCTTATCATGTTTTCTTTATCCATCGAAGATACTACTACTTATTTGTAATCTCATTTTCTATTTTCATATCTCTCAAAGTGACATTCCTGTTTGATCGTCTATATCGAATATTGAGTAGAGCTGTAGGAACACATCAGTATACACAAACATCACTCGATAGATTACTATGATTTATCATCATTTCATTGAAAATTTTCCATCTCAAAATAAGTATATTGACATATTGGTTTATAAGAACGAATCATCAGATGATTATGGTGATTCTCTCTTGTCGCCATACACTTTTTAACTAAAACTATTCAACTTTTCTTACTTGGTTATTTCTTATTGCGTAGTATGCCACTATTTCCATATCGTCATCAGTTAAATTCTGGAAATGTATCTCTAGACGTGATAAATTCTTGTTCGTCTCGATGATTTTCTCCAGTACAGGATTACGATATACTGGTGGTAAAACTGCAATGATAAGATAGTAGATGTATATCATAGTAAACCGTTGTTCTTATTAGATCATCAACAAAATTTTTGTTTTTTCTCAACGTTCTATAAACTATTTTCTGTCAGACGAGTTCGATGAACTTTTAACAATAAGTACTCTTCTATTACCGATACATGAAATCATAAGATATACATTGTTGAGAGCTGTTCGAATTTTTCTAATTGAAAGATTACAAAAACAAACGTGGTTCAATGAAGTTTTTCACAGAATATTCTATTAGAAGAGTCGAAAAATCTCATCAGAATCTCAACTAAGATGAAGTATTATTACGTAGTTGTTCTAACTTTGGTTTACAAACCCAAATACCGAATGTCTTTCATCAAACAACTAAGAATTAATTATAAATTCGACTTTTTTTCGTTTAGGAGACATGATGTCATTCAAAGCAATTAAACTCATTCAAATAGTTGAAGAATTTACGATCTTTTATCTTCGTCTGATCATTTTAGTTTTATCGAAAAAAAAGAGCTTACCTACTGCTGTTGTAGTAGTGACACTTGTGGTAATTGTATTGCTTGTAGTCGTTGTCACTGTGATATTTGTCACTAATCATTGAAACAAATCATTTAGATTAAAAATTGATTAAGATCCAATATGTGCTTTGCTATCAGTTTTATTAATCCATATCTTTAGTCTTACATAAAAGATATTCATTTACGTGTTTTAGGGGCTAAATACTACTTTGAACAAAATCTATCTGTTCAATAGAAGCTAAGAAATAGAGATCTCACTGCCGATTCTTAGTATCTTAACAATAATATAACTGCGATTAAGATTTGATACTTCGAATGATTATGTCGACAGTTTTTGGTTGATTTGAATTCATATGATACATATTTCCTTACTAGTTGGTATTGGTGGACATATATTTTCATCAAGCATTGATAATGGATAACAAACAGGATTCTGACTACATCGATGATGATGAACACAGATATGATTTGGTTCAGAACAATCTTGTGATGATTGACATGGAGGAAGATGAGAACAAAATTTCCATAAGAAAGCACAAATACCAACATTCTGAGTACCAACCATTGGAAAACATCCACAAGCACTATTCTTCGAACATCGACTATATGAAGATGTACTATAACATATTTGTGAATTGATTTGAACTATTAAATAGAATTATATCTTAATAATAAATATATCAGATGAAATAATAAATAGGCAAACCTCTAAAATAAAAATCAAATACATTTTTTTATTAATTAGAAATATAACATTTGAAATACCTTAAAAGAAGAAAAAATAAACAAATTGTTGTCCTTTTCATCTTCATTGTAAATTGAGTTTGAATGAAAATGAAAGATTTGTTTTTTTTTTATAAAATATCATTTTCATTTATTCGAAATATTTAATCCTTCGATAGTTGACAAAATGATTTTGCTATGAAAATCCTTTGTTTCATGATTCATATATTTCATTTTTTAAGGGATTGTGCGAACACTTTTTATCAATATTGATTGATTTATTGTTTTTCTAAGAAAAACAAAAGCAAATGATTGAAAGATTCGCTATAGAATGAAGTTTTCATTTTTTTTCATTG
>CAJNOJ010000618.1:7367-37264 GCA_905250025.1 Adineta ricciae | reverse complement strand
CGCAGGGACGCCGACGACCGACTGCGAGATGGATGGGTTCATACATTGTTTGAAATGAGTAGAATGAAAAAGGCATCAGTCGAGGGTTAAGCGAGTTGGCCTCGACGAGCGTTACTTGTTAGAGAATCGCAAGGAATCTAATAGAATCTCATGGAATCCCAAACAACCGAAAATCTCGTGATTTCATATTTTCCAAAAAAAAGAACAAAAATGTTCTGTTATAGAGATGGTTTCCAAAAACAAAACACTTTTGTTCCATTTCGAGACTGTCCCAAAACAGCACATTTTTGTTCTGTTTTTGGAGCGGCTACAAAAGAAATCCTAAAGAATCCTATGGAATCTCAGGAAATCTCAGGGAATCCTAGAGAATCTAAGAGAATCTAAGAGAATCCACTGAAATCTATCGAAATCCTTTGGAATCTGTCGGAATCAAAAAGAATCCATTAGAATCGTTGGAATCCAAACTGACCGGATTCCGCTCTTTTCCTCCTTGCCAGAACCTTGGAAGAAAGAGCACATCTACAGGGTTTGAGAGACAGCCGATAGTGCGTTCACCTGTAAATTTTATAGAAACTCTGTTGATCCAATCGGTTCTGTGTTTCACTTGTTCAAATTCTCAAAACATTTTTATCTGACTTCGTGATTACCGGTTTTATCTCTCGAGTGTATTCTATTACGCAACTGTAATATAGATATCTACTCGAACAGCACTCATACGATAGCATATTAGAACCCAAGAGTAGCTTCATATTATAGGACTTGAGGCATTAAGGATGCCCACTTTAGTATAGCATATAAGGCTCATGGATATCCCTATAGTATTGAAGTACAGGATCTAAGGGTACGTTCATACTATAGCATACGAAGACTCATGGGTACTTCCATCAAACGGAGTCTACTTGTATATGTAGTAAAGAGTCTTCAGCGAAACATTTTTTTTAAAGGCCTTTGCACTCCTCCTCCTAGAGGATCCCATTAATTTTGATACTTTCTACAAGAACCCAACCATTCCTCGACCGATATGTTTATGGGACAGTTCTGTAATAAACAATTCCACTCAATACCTCATATTCTTCAAGAGTTATCGTGTAAACAGACAGCTGGACACGCTGACCGATTTTAGTAGTGTAATCGCTTTCTGAGCACACAAAAACACAGTCTCTGTGTAAAAGATCAATCGCGAAAAAGCTTAAAGTATTGGTTTCAGATTTGAATTCTTCGTTCTCGATATCTTTGGTCGAGTGTTGTGGAAAATAATGTTCCTGCATTGAGATTATTTTTGAATCAATCAGTGAAGTGCGAGAAGATAAGCGGACAAGCAATTTATTAATATTGCATTGCTATTCACGAGAAAGAGAACTGTTTTCTCGAGTCGATTTGTTTCCTTTTGAAAGGTACTACAAATATGTTCCGATATTTTGCGAAGTAGTACTATGTGTTATAAAGCGCGCTTTGTGTTCATATCAGCGTGAGAGTCCAAATCGTTTTTTGAAAAGTTGAAAGTTGAGGAAAATCGAAAAAAATAAAATAATTACAACTGAAGTTATTAGTTATAACTCTCAACCAGTTATAACTCGCAGAAATCACTATTGAATGAATATAAAAATGTATTATTGAATGTTTGTTATACTCCAACTCATATATAGAAGAAATGATAGGATCTTATAATTAAGTTTAAAAGTATCGGAAGAAAAACCTTGAAATTGTTGCTGTTTTTAGTGGACGATATTTAAAGAAAATATTATTTTTAGAAAAAAAAACTCTCGTATATATCAATGAATCGAAGTCATTTTTATTTTAACTTAAATTAAATTATATTACAAATACCAAAAGAATAATAAAATTCGAAGTTTTAATCAAAGTCGACAGTTATAACTACGGTTGAAAGTTTTAAGTATGACTAAAGGTTATAACGGTGATTGATAGTTCTATCTAACTTAACTTTTAGACCCCAAAAGTTAATTGTTTATAATCTATAAGTTATAATTCGAATCATAACTTGACTAGTTTTAACTCCCACACCGGTTCATGTTATCCTGACTTTTGATATGTTTATGACATTTTTTTAGATTGCTTATGATCACTGAACAGAATCTCATATTTTAGCTTGATCCGATATATTTCTCCAGATCTTTATGAAGTTCGATGAATTCTGAAACTGTAGAGATTCAGTGGCAGAATCATAAGTTTTTATCGATTTATGAGCTTTTCCATAAATAAAACCTTGAGGGTGAAGGTGGGTGAGGGTGTTTGAGAGGAGGTAGCCCACAAGAACATAGTCAACGTCAATGACAACATGATTGACAACCATTAGTTGGCTAATAATTCATAACCATGTAGTTAATAAATGATTGAGTAGTATTGAATAATCAGGTACCGGTTACATCATAGTCCGTTGATTGATAGAAATTCATCGGCTAGTTAATATTTAATAATTAGGCACATGATAGTTAACAATTAGCTACTGAATAGTTAGTGATTAGTCGTATAATGGGTAATAATTAGTTACATAATCGTTATTATTTAGTTGCACTATAGTTATTAATCAGTTATCTAAGGATTTACGATCAATCACTTGCGAGTTTGAAAGCGAAAAACTCGAAGAAGAGGTTTTATACTTGAATCGAGTTAACGATTTCTACACTGTTCTCGCAGTCTCACCTTCATCCTCATCTGCCTACTTTGGAGTCGGTCTTTCAACGAAAACATTCACATCGAGAGGACAATAGAAAGTTGGAAACAGATAGCGCGTGAATATGCTGCTGTAGAAAGAAAATGATAAAGATAAGATAAAGAGAGTCATGAAAATAGTAAGCGCATACTATAAATAATGGTAAGTTGACAGCTTTGAAAAACAGTTTTCTTATTCGTTGGGCAGTTATTCTTCCAATTGATTTGATGCGTTATAGCGTTTTCCAGGAAATCGAAATTTGCATCGGTAAAAGGCAACGGTTATAGAGTTTAATTTTCCCTTCTGTAATGGCCGTAATCGGAAATTTCCCAATTTCCGTCATGGAGATTAGTTTCATTAGGAACTTTTGTTTATGGCTGCCATAATGGACATAATCGAGACTTTCCCAATTTCCATTATGGAAATTAGGCCCATTATGGCAGCCATAAACAAAAGTTCCTAATGAAACTAATCTCCATGATGGAAATTGGGAAATTCTCGATTATGTTCATTGTGCCCTATACGTCCGTTACAAATGTTCAACTGAAATATTAATCCGCACACTCTCGGCATCACACTGAATCCTACATCACTCTTCGAGGCATCCTCACAGAAATAAAACCCTACATCACCCTTCGAGGCATCCTCAGTCAAATGAACCTTCTTTACAAGCAGCAGGGACTTTGGAAATTGTGCCCAATGTTGATAATGGAAATTGAGAACTTTCTGAGAATATATTATAAGTAGAGTGGAAATCAATTTCCGGAAATTATTCCTAGTTAGAAAATGTAGTCAATTTCCTGGAAATCGCTATAACGCATCATATGTTCCAATTGGTCTTTTAGCTCGAAATGGTTTTCATATTCATGACTTTCTTGGTATTTGGTCTCGTGAATGGCAATGCAAATCGGTTTCACTGGTATGAATTACCAAATGCTTATCTGGGCAACTTTTTCGTCAGGGAGGACACTTTAAGAGATTCACTGGGTTTCGCTGCTTGGTTCGATCCATATTTTAAGAACGAGCCGAATCTTGGGGCGGCGATTGATAGATGTGAGAATCACAATCTGCGTAGATTATTTATTTCGCCTGATCAAGCAGCAGCTATAACATGTTATACATCTGGGACTCGACTCCCTACATCACTCAATTACGCGTTGCGAAGTCTCGATAAAGCGCTCATAACTGCATGGACACCGTATCTTCAAGTATGTTTGATATTAATTTTTGCGTTTAATTCTAATCAACTTTGGCTTTGACAGTTTTTTCATCTAGGTGTACAAAATTTACCCGAAGAAACTCCGCCTGAATTGTGTCGTGGTGATCCATTTGTATATTCTGCCGTAAATCACTCATATGTAACCCTAGTAAGTCTATGCCGATTAATTAGATGCGAATGTATTTGAGCTGAAGTTTTCAGTGTTTTCTTATCTATCTTTATTTCGTACTTCTAGCCATTATCATGGTCTAATTCAGCAGCGTATTGTGACATGCGCTCTTATGCATCTGGTGGACCCTGTACAAAAATCATATTACTACAACCCTTCCGTTCGACAAAACGATTGGACACTTATGCGTCTTTTGATGAGAAAGAATGGATTACGTTACCAGGAACAGTAGGACAGATCCAAGACATCATCCCGCAAAACGGAGGTGTTTGTCGTATTATTCGAGTGCGGCAAGTCAATCCTATTCAGGTAAAAACAAAAAAAAATCAGCACACTAAAAAAATAAGATTTTTCCGGAACCCACCAAAACAAGGTTCGGTAGATGCAAGAAGTTTCCAAATAAGTTCAAATGTCGAAAGAAACCATACAAAAATTCTACAGAACCTAAAAAGGTTCTTCATCTGGGTACACTCTCGAAAGCTTCTTCACGAAACCTTTTAGGTTTCGTAGAATTCTTTTTATTGTTTCTTTCGACATTTGTCGAACTTTTTCTAATCGCTTTGGGAAAAATCTTAGTCCCTCGACTGTAACGAGGATCATATGAAAATAGTTTGTTTTCTTGTGTGTATGTGTTAAGATCAAATGTCAAAAAACACATAGTTTCGTTTCTTAAGCCAAGTAATCGAACTAGGGTCAAATAGGATTCGAGGAGCGAAGGACTTGTACAATCAGAACTTAAGGCTAATAAAATTGACCAATCAGAAGTCAGGGTTAATAACACTGGTCAATCAAAGGGAGAGATGAGCAAAATACTCGAAATACTCGTACTCGAGAATAAATACGTGAGATACCAGATGAAGTATATTCTGTAAAAAATTCCTATGATTTTCTACTCTTGAACATTGTACAAAAAGTCTAAGATCTTTTGCGATCGATATACAGAATGGGCCATAAGTAGCTATGCGATAAGAAATTTAAGTATCTCCACCAGGTACAGAATCTAAGAAGCTGAAATTTTTAGTTGTAATATAGGATTACTTAAAGTTTTTTTTTCATCAGAAAATATTCATTATAATATAATATCAAACCGACAGAACGGCATAAGGAACGATTTGTCACTTGTACAGGATTCGAAAAGATTATTATATGATGATTTTAACCTATTTTTATGAACTTTTATCATCCTTCAATAGTATCTTGCATACAAAGAAAAATATTTCATGGTTTATCGACTCTACACATCCCTCACTTCCAGATTCAAAACATAGATTTCGATAATAGTGGACTGATCAGTGACCGCCACAGGGCAGGACAAAATGTTGACTTTTAGCTCTGTGCTGGTTGACCTGCAGGGCAGAATAGGGCAGAGTTTTTTGTCCGGCTAGATTTTTACTAAAACTATTAGGTTCAGAATGATTTACCAGACAATAGCTACTGTGAATGTCACAGATAATTAAAATAAAGTTTGTTAAAATCTTATCATAATCTTGATTCTACTATACTATATCATGCTGTAATTTTTTAAGATTTTCATTAGTTTTCTTTTGATTCTAGTGTATCGTCAGAATTTCTAATTATACATCAAGTTTAGATGATAACTGCTTCAAATTTATTTTAATATTCTATCAGCTTCACGTGTAGACGTGTTCGTAATGATCCCCAAATGGAACTCTTATCTTTTTGGGTCTCTCTCCTCAAGAAAATACTAATAAGTAGCGTTTAGATGTTGAGAAACGTCTGAACATTCGATTGATTTTGTGTAGACATTTAGATTTACTCAACTCCTTCTCTTCACTATCTACGAGTTTTTTTATGAATATCTTCTGAAACTCCTTCCAAATAATATTAGTAAAACATACGTATTAGATATTAAAACGACTAAATCTCTCCTAGGAATGTGCAGTTTCAGTGAGAACCAGTAAAATACTGACACTGATGTCAAGGTTTACTGAAACACTGACGCTCACTGAAGAGTCAAGCTACTCACTCTGTCATGCACGCACAACTAGTGATTTTGTTGACGGCTATCAAAAAAAGTAGTGGGATGACTATACATTTCCCTCAAAAATATAGAATTCACTCGAACAACTTATAATTTTGAATAATATGGCTAATTTGTGGGAAGTAACCCCCCCCCCCTCCCCCCCCCCCCACTCGGTAATAAAAGGTCCGGGGCCTTCTATTATGGTTCCGCACACCGCTTGCTTTTCGTGGAAAAAACGCCCTACTTCCTATAGGGCGTTTTTCAAAAAGTTTCGTCCCAAACGGGCCTTCTATATTAGGGGTGGGGCCTTTTAATATAAGGAGACCCTTTAAACTGGAAGGGGGTTTACGTCACTTACAAACCTAATCTTGAGACATGACTAAGGTATCTTAATCTAGTACTGTTATCAAACATTTATTTAATTTTATTAACAAAACCAATATTTATAACTACTCTTTTTGCTGAAGCATCCAAGAAAAATACACAACTGTTATTCAAACGCACTCTAATCTACTTTACTATTTCTCATTTTCAGGTCCCTGTATGGCTCACAAACAACGTAACAAACCTTGTTCCTCCTACGCTTCCAGGTACTGCATAATACAATCGCCCTATGGAAGTAAGTTATGCGCAACGGCATCTTATGTTAGCGTCTTCACTTCTTTACGACGCCAACTTATTGTATATGTATGTATACGTATATACATATACATACATTTATGTTCTCTTCTCTTCTCTTCTCTTCTCTTTCTTTCCTTTCTTACATTCTTATGTAGTCGCTATACATATATTTTCTTTCTTTTCTGTGTTATGTATCTTGTCTTGATCTTCAGGATCTCACTGTGATCATCATATATTATTCTCTTCTTTTTCTTTTATATTATTTCATTTTTCTTTGTTTTGGTTTTTTGTTTTCTCTCTCTCTCTCTCTCTCCTTCTCTTTGTTTGGTATAGACACAGTTGTTTCTCTCTATTTTTTGTGTGATTCCTGTTTTCTTTGTTTTGCACTCTCTTTATCCCCAATAAACATCCTCACCATCTTCTTTATATTTATTTCATCATACACTACGGCAGGCATATTTTCATTATTTAGCGATTCATTAGATCGTTATTGAGCTCTTTATTGATATCATATTACGATATCACTATACTTAGAGAGTATATATTTCCTATCCGAAACAGGGATCTCACCATTGGTGGAGAAGTTGGGCATCGTTTGATTCTAGCCCACTTATTTGTATTAAGTCATACATATAAGAACTTATATGTTTATATATATAACAAACTTTTTCTTTCTTTTCTATTCACTATTGCTTTTCTATTAAATTCTTTCTGTCCTGTCTATATACTACGAAAGCAGTTAAGCATACATATATATATATATATATATATATATATATTGGTACGGAAGCTAACGGAACGAATAACAAAGAAAAAAGTGCATCAATAGCAAGTCGTTTCTGATGGGTCGAAAACTTTTTGGCATGGGCGCTAAATAATTTTCACATCAGTAGATAGAGCATGTTCGCCTCTATCGATTTATGTATTTGGTTTTTCTTAAAAAATTGTCATAGAGCTATAGGGGTCGTTTTTCTCTATATGGACGTCGTTACATCATCAACGTAGAATGACTCATCATTGTAACCATGGTATCATTATATATCACTGCATTCACATTTGTAATTTAATTAAAAAGAAACTTTATATTTAACAATAATTTATTATGAATATATAATATCTTTAAATATATGAATTAAATAAGTATCATAAATAAGAAATCCTATCGAAAAAAAAGAGATAATAAACAGAAAACAGAAACTAGTAAAATAAAAACGATTTTCAGTGTGTAGTCGGCTGACTGTGAGCTTTTGGTTTGCCATAACATTTTCGAAAACGAGCCGCACGACGTGGTGTTGATGTTATTGGTAAGGGTGTTTTCTAAAAGAGGAACGACGTGCTATATGATTAAGAATAGGGATGCAACGGTGACGATAACCGTACTAATCGGTAATCGTAGTAACCGGTAACCGTACTAATCGGTAATCGTAGTAACCGGTAACCGTACTAATCGGTAATCGTAGTAACCGGTAACCGTACTAATCGGTAATCGTAGTAACCGGTAACCGTACTAATCAGTAATCGTAGTAACCGGTAACCGTACTAATCGGTAATCGTAGTAACCGGTAACCGTACTAATCGGTAATCGTAGTAACCGGTAACCGTTCCAGTCGGTAACCGTTTCACCGATAACCGTTTCACCGATAACCGTTTCACCGGTTACCGATATGAACCGATAATCGTTCCATTCGAATACTAATTTAAATGTTCAAAATTCTGGTGAAAGGGAGAAATCAACTTATGACTATGCATTCATATTTGCGCAAGAAGTACATACCACTCTACCTTGGAGTTCTATGGTAACAAACAGTGTTATTATTTTAAAAAAACTTAGCAAGCATCATTTGTCTAACAAAAAACTTGTAGAACAACAGTGAAGTTCAGCAAAGCAACGTTCGAAAGAATCATCCAGGTCGTCTATATTTATACACTTTTACTAATTCTGGTATCACCAAATCATCTATATCATATGGGTAAGTCCATAACGATCAGAGCTAGGACGCAAGTATTTGTACTCGTACTTTTTCAAGTGAAAGTATTATACTTGTACTTAAGGAAATGTACTTAGTACTTATATCTAAGTCTGAGAACTGATAAAAAAACGGACCAATCGGATTTCAGGATCCGTTTGGCCATTTTCTTCACTTTTTTTGAAGAGAAAACCCTTGGTTACCTATAGCAGAATGAAAGATCGTACTCGATTACCATATGATCGGTACAGGTAATCAAGGGATTCTCCTTGAAATAGTGAAAAAAATGGTCAGACGGATCTTCAAAATCCGATTGGTCCGTTTTTTCATCAGTTCTCAGGCTTAAACGCAAGTACCAAGTACATTTCCTTAAGTACAAGTATAAGACCTTTACTTGAAAAAGTACAAAAAGTACAAGTACAAATACTTGCGTTCTACTTAGGGCAATCCAAAAGTAGTGGCGGAGGCCCTTTTTTCCTTATACATAGGTGCTGAAAAAAAACGTTTTTTAGCAATCGATAGAGCGAGAAAAACTGCATCGATCTATGCTAATTGATCTATATCAAGCTAAGGTTATATCGATGAAACTTCAACAAAACTCTTTTTTGTTGACATCTGGCTGGTAGCAACAGTACAAAAAAACAAATAGATCTGGTTTTTTCTTCGTTTTTCCTTTATTTTCTTTTGTTCTTTCCTCCAATATTGTTTTCCTTCCTCTTCTAATTTCTGACCATCTATTTATTACGTAGTGAAGGGGAAGTAACAATGATAGCATACGTAAATACGCGACTAAATTTTTCAGTTGTTTATTTAATCAAATGTTCAAAATAATGACATTCATGATCGATGCACAACTGCATAGACAGAGTTCAATTCATCATGAATAATTCTTGTTTGAATATTAAGTGCAGTAGTACTTTGATGTAAAAACGAACGTTTTCTGCACTCATTTCAGAGAGAAAATGGGAGTATATAAAATTTGCTTTCGCTTATCTGAATTTCTCGAATACAAACAAATAGAAAGCACATCTATACAATAGCAGTCGGTCGGACACTTTACTATGTATGTACGTATAGATGGTCAGAAATTAGAAGAGGAAGGAAAACAATATTGGAGGAAAGAACAAAAGAAAATANAAAGAACAAAAGAAAATAAAGGAAAAACGAAGAAAAAACCAGATCTATTTGTTTTTTTGTACTGTTGCTACCAGCCAGATGTCAACAAAAAAGAGTTTTGTTGAAGTTTCATCGATATAACCTTAGCTTGATATAGATCAATTAGCATAGATCGATGCAGTTTTTCTCGCTCTATCGATTGCTAAAAAACGTTTTTTTTTCAGCACCTATGTATAAGGAAAAAAAGGGCCTCCGCCACTACTTTTGGATTGCCCTAAGTAGTTCTGATAATTATACAGTATCGTGGACTAATGCGGTCTGGAAATGGCACGGTAACCGGTCTCAACGGTTAACGGTCTATGCCGATTACCGGGAAAACGGTTGCCGGTTACTACGGTTACCGATCAGAACGATTACCGGTCACTACGGTTATCGATTAGAACGGTTACCGATTCATACGATTAACCGGTGACTAATCGTCACCGTTGCATCCCTAATTAAGAATAGACAATGATCTTACAAAGATTGATTGTGTTTGAATATTCGTTGTTCGAGGATGCACAGGAGAAGAAGTAGCGCACGGTGATCGAAATAATAGTTGATTAGAAGTGAAATTCTAGAAAAAAAAACAAAAGAAATAATAGCAGATAATGTGAAAAAACTCTTACCGAGGATGTAGATGATAGTCTTCGTCGTTTCGGCACCACCATTTCTAAATCTTTATCTAAGCAATATGTATGATCATGTTTAATATGTGAAAATGCAGTAGAGTTGGTCACAGTAGATGGATTAACAGCAGAACAATCCCCTTTAACATCTTCATATGATTGATCGAATGTTCCATTGAAACCAGATGCAGCAATACTCTATTACTTAAGACAGAAATCTTTTCGAGCTCGTCAAGAAATGAATAGTTATTTGGGTACCTGATTGTTAACATTACTTAATACCGATGCAATCGATAATTTATCATATTCATTATCATTTTGACTGAATATCGTTGATAATTCAAGCTTACTGATTTGTTGATGACTTGAATTATTAAATGAAAAATTATTTGCATTCTAAACAATAATAAAATGGAAAAAATAACTGAATCAGGAGTTGGTTTATATAAAAGACCACTCACTTGATTTGAACAAGTCTCTTGATTGCATTTGCAAAAGAATGTACATGGTAAACCGTTTTTATAGCACTTGCAACGTGTACAATTTCCTTTACATTGACCACATGTTTCGAGACGATGATCATCTGGATATTCACTTAATATGGACCATTTAATTCTAAAACGATTAGTATCAAGAGAATATTCGTAACCCATATGTTCCATTGAAGGCGGTAAGCTGTTTGGTTCAAGTGCATCATGCCATATCTTCAGTTGTCTTGAACATCTTAAGCAATGTTCATAAAATGCCAAGAAGGAGGTAGACTTACGGAAACGTTTTTTCTAGATCGATCTTTTATTCGTACAGAAGCCACTAAAACAACGAAAACAAATACAACAGAAGAATGAACATGTATTATTGAAATTACTTACTCATTCCACGAAGATCATTAAGTGATTTTGCTGCGGAGTTGAACGAATAACAATTGATAAGAAGTTTCTCAGCTGCTTCGATTGCTTCTTGAGATGGTGGTACAGAAAGTAGATTAATGATTGGTGAATAAAGAGTAGGACATTCAAAAAATCGTTGAAAAAGATTTTCTTTGGTAATGTTACGAATAAACGAAGTAGTATCACAGCCAGATAAAGCATGTAGGACAAGTAGTAAATGAGGATCGATGAACTGACGACGAAGATCATTTCCAATAGATTTAACATCAATATAAGTAGTTTTCTTTGTATTCATATTGAAGAATAGAAGTATTAACTGATCAAGAATAATAGACGAACTAAATTCAATGGATAATAACACAACATCAATACTAAAACACAAAGAAAAACAAGAGAATTATTTTAATTTATTTTTTAACTTACTCAGATGCTTGAACAAACACTGTTTTCTGCTGTTCATCGATACTAATTGCATTAGTGTGTAAAATTATACGCGTATCAGCTTCGATTTGCGTTGATTCAAGAATGTAGTCTGGTATTGGTACGTGTCCATTCTGTAATTGAATCGCTGATTGATCGGAACCGCTAACCAGAAGAAGTCGATTTTTAGGTAAACGTCCAATTAATTCTGGTTCCATCCAACAATCTTTAACACAAGCAGCAAGAGCTGCAAGATTTGAATGAACAAATTTTGAAAATGGAGATTCAAGTTTGTCATTGCCATTTAAATGATAACTACATTTTTCTATATAATTCTCATGTCGTTTAGTAAACATTTTAATCTTCTTGCTTTCTGCAGAATCGAATACAATATCAATACGATCCTAAACAAATGAAAAAGGCGAGTATTAAATCATAAATGAAAATGACTTACATGTATGTTAAATAAATCCCGAATATTATTTTCAAGTAATTGAATAGAATATTCTCTTACAGTTTGTACATTCGACAGTGGTTTTGTTTCCAAAAGACTTCAACCATCGATTACGATCGCACTTTCTTGTGTTGTGACGGGACATGAAGAGTAAAATGATGATGGATATATTTTGGATAATACATCGATAATATTAGATTTTGCTTGTTGATTTAACAGATTAATGTTGTGAGTATCACAATGCGCAAATAAATCTGCAAGTGGTTTAAGATTAATGTTGTGAGTATCACAATGCGCAAATAAATCTGCAAGTGGTTTAAGATTTCTTTGTTGAGCAATAATTATTGTTTGATAAATCTGATCATCAGCCATTTTCACTAAAGTATTTAAGTCTTGATATTTTTGTGAAGATGAAGATGTTGTTCTTGACGAATATGGTTTGTCAGGTACATAGTTTTCGGCATTTATAAGTTCTAAAACAATGTGAAAAAATATAAATGTATGATCATTTTCAAGTTAATTACTTAACAATGGCATCGCTTTGAGTGGTGCATCTACAGGAATTGTTTTAGTAATAAGTCGTTCATTTATAAATGTAATAAATACATCATGACCACGTTCATAGAATGAAGTAATGTTCATAATAATATCATCATGAAAAACAAGACCTGATTGTAATTTACGACATTAAGTATTAACCATAGTAAAAAGATTTTCTTGACGGCATTTCTTGATAATCATTGATAAATCTCCATCATCTAATGCTTTCCTATTCGGCGAACATTCCACATGAGAATCGATAGAATTAGTATCTGTTTCAATGCCACATGTTTCATGTAAAGTAGACGAAGCAAGAGCACGAAATGCAAATGAATCTGTCCAGTTTTGTATTGCTTCTTCATTTAGTCGACCAGTAATTCCGCCTTTTCCTTTACCATGTTTGTTTATCGTGCATTCAATCATTTGATCAAGAGCAATACCTAAAAAAAGAAGTAGTTTTCAAAAGAAAAAAAGTATTAACTTACTTGAAAATTTTCTACGAGAACGAGTGACAGCGAAGGCACGCGATATACGTTCAAAAAGATAGGAAGAAGCGGTTTGTAAATCTAACAAATGTTGAGCGCATAGTCGGCTGTAATTGCGATGGTTAGTAGAAAAGAATATCGGCACAAATCGATTAAGAGCAGCATTTCTTGCTGAAAAATTACAAGATCTAATAGATATGTATAACTCAAATAAAGGTTCTAATAAATGGTGAAGAATGAAAAACCAAAGTGGAAATGTACTATTTTCAGCCGCAGATTCAGTTGTCCACTTTCGAAGAGCATTTGCAATATCAGTCTGACGAATATTGTCGAGTAATCGTTGAAACCACTCTTGCGCAATACTATCTTTCATAAACTCGGATGGTATGTTGTCTATAATATCTTTCAATTTTTTTACGCTACTCGCTGTAGAAGAAGTTGAACTTGTAGTTGAAAAGAATGCTTCAAGACAAAGTATATGTAAAGCAGTATAAAATAATTTGCAACATCGTAGACTTTTATTGAAATAGTGAACTCTAAATTATAAAAGAAAATTGGCTATTAATGATATTCAAAGCTAGATACCTACTCAAATATTGCACGTAAAGTAGCTCCTTTGTATATAAGTTCAAGTACATCTTCAATGCCAGAACCTTTACGGATGCTCCAGATAACTACCATCATGTTTTTCATCAGATGAAAATCACCAGCATATACAAAAATGTTTCGGAAAAGATCTGGGTTACGACGTTTTACCTAAATAAAAAGAAAACATCAATAGAAAACGAATGTTTCAGTGTCTAAACGTTTACCTTTAAACATGATCGATAAATCTTTTCATCGACAACCAATACACCTTCTTTTTGATATTTTGTATCAACACATAATTTCTTCGTTTCATCAAGACATTTTTCAGCTGTTAATTCAGAATTTGGATCTTCATTAATAGGTGTTAAGTAAGATACAGTATGGAGAGGCCGTTGTTCTGAACCTAAATAAGTCGCAAAAAATCCTGCCATAAGAGGTACTCGTACAGGTGAAACAGATAATAGAAAACGATTTGATGACTGACTACTATCATTTGCATATTTTGTTATACCATAAGCCAAGAGCGGCAGAAATAACGAATCATCAGTAAACATTTTGTACGAGAAAGAAGAGTCAGTAGCTGAAGTTGTCATAGTAGACTGTGAAGTAGAAACAAACTAAAAAACCTCTCACATATGATGAAAATACTACCAGTTCTTTTGCGTATAAAAATGGTGACACTTACCGAAGGAGGATCATGTGAGTTTGATGTTTCATTTAATAAATCATCAACGATGTCTCGTACTTTAATTGAAATTTCATCATTTTCTGATGTTGTGACAATAATTTGATTAAGAATATGAATACTGTTGTTACCATATAAAGTATCGGGATTTATATCGAAATTGTCAGCTACTTTAAAGATAAAATTTTGAGAATATGTAGAAGATTTTTCCTTTTGTTGTAGAACGACAAGTGGATCATTCGTTTTTCTAACATTTTGTGCTGCATCATGCTGAAGTCGCATAATGGTACTGTAACTTGGTGTGTGTCCTAATCGGTTTGTAATACTTAATAACTGTTTTGATCTTTCATGTCGAAAAATCTCATTTCCTAATAAGTCTAAAAACATCAAGAAAGTATTTTATTGCTAATAAAGTCAAATTTACAACCCATGTAAAAATTCTTCCTCAAAAAGTCTACTATAAAGTACTATTCATATTTGATTGATAAGTGAAAAAAGTACTAAAAAGTGAACCTTTTAAAGCAACTATAAGTAAACTTTGAAGTAAAAAGTACTTTTTATTACTATAAAAAAGTGAAAAAAGTTACTAAAATAAATTTTCATTAGTAATAAAAATTACTATCATTTTCTTTTGAAAGTATTATAAAGTACTTTAGACGTAGCATTTTTAGAAGCTATATAATGACTTTTAGTAATTGCAAAAGTACTGAATATACTATAGAACATATTCGCAGTAATTCACTAAATACTTCTATTTACTTTCAGTAGTACTAAATATTCCTTTGGCTATGAAAAGCTCTTTAGTATCGCCCTTCCGAATAACACTAGAGAAATTCACATTATCGGCCCGTAAGATTTCCAACAGTAATCCACTATTACGACTATTTTATTCTTTTCCTATCCCATCTCGCATCAGCAAAAGATTAATATTTGTTGCAATTAATCGTCTCTCACTATTATCCGGTTACATTGTAACCGAAGTCACTGAGTTTCATAACCATTTACTTCTATCTATCATGAAATCTTATTAATTATTTTTCACTTAATCATTACTTACTCATTAACTTCTCATACACATTAACAATATAAATAACTTGCACTTCATCATTTTTATTTAAATTAACAAAACTTTTCCTTTGGCAGCCATTTTACGTGTCAAACTGTGTTATGTGTAGTCTATAAATAATTATATATCTTTTTGTTCTGTAGTACGGAGTATCTCGCAAAACGTGTACAGCCAAATCGAAAAGATATATAATTATTTATAGACTACACATAACACAGTTTGACACGTAAAATGGCTGCCAAAGGAAAAGTTTTGTTAATTTAAATAAAAATGATGAAGTGCAAGTTATTTATATTGTTAATGTGTATGAGAAGTTAATGAGTAAGTAATGATTAAGTGAAAAATAATTAATAAGATTTCATGATAGATAGAAGTAAATGGTTATGAAACTCAGTGACTTCGGTTACAATGTAACCGGATAATAGTGAGAGACGATTAATTGCAACAAATATTAATCTTTTGCTGATGCGAGATGGGATAGGAAAAGAATAAAATAGTCGTAATACTGGATTACTGCTGAAAACCTCAAGTGTCATTAACATAGGAAAGCTTCTTCGAAGGTACAACTACCTCTTATTGAAAATAGAGAGTAGGAGTATTCACGCAATTTGTATAAAATATCCAATAGATCCATGAAAACTTTGGTTCAGTCCAATATATACTATACTACGATATAGACTAGACAGAGTTCTGGTCTTCTACTCATACTTCGAAGTGATGAAACACTATTTCAAGGATATATGTTAAAATATTGCGTAAAATATCGCCCACGACCAAACTCTGGAATTTTTATGGAACATTCCTAGGTGAATCATTACAAAATCAAAAGTTTTATTCTTTTGCCACTAGACTTTTTCCTTTAGATGGCACATTGATATCGTGTCGCAAGTCAAAATTGCTCCTCTTCCATACTAAAAATCGCACTTTACTGTTTCTATTCACTCATGCGCACCTTCTAGAATGACGGCAGACATGGAAGGCAATTACTTAGGCCAGTGTAGAACGCTTTGGTCTCGATCTGTCACATTTTTTACGCGAACAAACATGATAAATCCTTTTATAGATGATTATTAGGGATACTGTTATGGTCAATAATGGATAATATTGTAGCACACGGCAATTAGAGCTTCGATAGTACTTTGAAGTACTATAAGCAGTACTTCGTACTAAGTCACCACTACTGATTATTTTCTTGACATGAGATAAAATGACTGGATAACTGATATTTATACCCTTCGATCTGCATGGCGGCCGACTATATGCAAAGTTGACTACTCATACGCCCACTCGTCAATATAATCAGAGGTTCAGTAGTACTTTGAAGTACTTTCTAATACACTTCGTAGCACTATAAGAAGTACTTCGTACTAAGTCACCACTACTGATTATTTTCTTGAAATGAAATAAAATGACTTATTTGGATATAAGAAAATCAATTAATGAAGACGCGAATTTTCAGAGTTTTGTTCGAATACTTAATGCATCACGCATATCAGAAACATACTATCGGATCAAGAGAAATTCCATCTCTGATGTTTTTCTCGAAAGACCAGTTCGAACAGTATTTGAATGTAACACTTGACTAGATGAGTGCCTGCCAGCTTCATGTATATCTCTCAATAATTGTAATGGATCAGATATGATTATGCATCACGACATTTAGACGAAAAGCAATTAAATCTGAATGTACTTATTGAAACTAACTTTGAGATATTGCGACTGTATGAACGAGAAGTATTAAGTTCAGTTGATAAGATATTTCGTATCTGAATTTCGATTCTACGTATAATAACTTTGCATAGTTTTCGAATAGATATAAAGACTCCACTATTTATAGTGAGCAATAATATAAATGAAAAGGATTTTGAAACATTTGAAAATGTATTTATTTTGATAAAACTTAATGAAATAGCAATAATAATAACAAGATTTAGTTTTTATGTTGCCTTTTAATTATATTTGAAATATTTTAGATTATTTCTCCGTTTCTCTGCGGTTCAGTATTCTCCAATGATAAGACTTTTATAAGCTGAAGAGCATAATTTCATGAATACTTTTCGTTGATAAACATGGCTAGACACGAAGGAAACATGGAATCCATCAAAAAATAATAATAATAAAGTATGGACATAATTGGATGAAATTCCATTGACCGTTCGTTCGGGTAATCAAGGATTGAACAAAGTATACTGTCGTTAGCACATATCTCGACATCTATCTATCGACAAAGGCACTAACACGTACATGTGATTTGATAGATAAAACAGCCTATTTATTTCTTTGTCTTTATAGAAAATCCAGACGAAAATAAAATGATAAGAAACCGTTCATTATACTAATAAAATCTTTGGAAGATGTATCGACAGTTTAAATCGAGGAGAAAAAGCGAGATTTTCGCTCTGAAGTACATGGAAGTACTACTGAAGTAAGGCGGAAGTTTTTTTTACCGTACTTCATTCGTATTTCAGTAGTACTTCGCCATACTTCCACAGTAATTCGCTGTACTTCAGTTATATTTCAAATCTTTTTTTGTAGTAAATGAAGTCTCGCTTCTCCCCCTTGGTTTAAATGCATAGTTAGTCGAGATGATAAAAGAGTTTTTTATTTATTACTAACAGTCAAGATTGTGCAGCTATAATTGCTCTATTTTGAACTATTCTATTTTCAGATATAAACGTTTCATTCCACTGTCGATATTATTGATTCTTGACGACGACTCAAAATTATTTAAATGGCAAAGAAAACAAAATCAAAACAAAAAACCAAAACTAGTACCGATCAATCCGATGAAAATAAACATGTTTTATTACGGGACTTGACTAGCAATATGTTGTTGATCGTCAATGTTGAAGATATTGCGTCAAGCCAAACTATGAAGATGGGAGTAGGAAAAGTAGTATCATATGTTGGTAAAGATCGATTACATGGTCGTGGTACGATACTCCTTATTGGTGAGTTCATATTCAAGAATTTATAATTGTGATGATTTATATGCTTTCATTTCAACAGGTACTGACGAACAGTGCATGGAATTGCTTCAAGTCTTGGAAAAAAATAATGAACCAAAACGAAACGATAAAAGTGAATCTACACTTCATATAAATGACGAAGAAGAAGAATCAGATTACGACGATGAAAATGAAGAAGTGGAAAATTCAAAAATCAATGAAAAACGTGATAATATTTCAACACAATCTGGTGGATCTGGTACATTGACTGCAAATCCAACTACTGTCAATGCATCTACTGCAAATATAACTAGTACAAAAGAAAAAGATTCAAGCAATACATCTTCTACGAGTAAGTAACAAATGTGTATGTTTAAATCTTTGAATGACACTTGTATTTCAGATAACAAACGACCTTTGCCACTTGCAAATAAAAGGACAAATATGACCGATGAAAATTCACCATCTGCCAAACGTCGTAAAAGTACCGACGATGATGATATGTATTTACGTGGTCGAATTTTAGCTTTACAAGAAGAAATTAAAAAACTTAAAAGTATAATCCATGATATGGAAACAAACTGGATGCGTAAGTCTACTTAATGTGTTTGTTTGTGATAATTCGCTGTCAGCGACTTAGATCGTGTACTTTTAAAATTGAATAAAAAACTTTAATCCGATTACGAACAGAAATTTTTATGATTCAGAACCTTGGAAAGAAATAAGAGAATTTATTTCTTGTCTGTATAGCAAAATATTTTGTTCAAGTTGATTGGAATATTTCAAAACTGTTCTAAAGGTGATCATTGAAAGATAAATTGTGATTAGTGTGTCATATTTTCTT
This sequence comes from Adineta ricciae, assembly GCA_905250025.1. Lineage (NCBI taxonomy): Eukaryota > Metazoa > Rotifera > Eurotatoria > Adinetida > Adinetidae > Adineta > Adineta ricciae. The sequence continues at coordinate 17,932 of CAJNOJ010000618.1, read as the reverse complement.
TGAATGAGACATACAAAACGCATATAGCTGCACTAGACGAAGTTGAAATTAAGAATATTTTTTTATTTTTAGCACGTCCTGATCCAGCCACAATCAAATATTTTTCAACTATCGTATCATTATGTACAGGGGAAGATATAGATTACGAAGAGGATAAAGGGGAAAAAATCGCGAAAATTATCGACATTTTGGCTATGAGCGAAGAAGAACTTGACCATTGTAATGACAAAAACAGTATTCGAAATACATGTAGAAAAATCGTTCGAATTGTCTTTAAGCAAGAATTGGAAGACATTACCTTTCCTTACGGAAGAATTCTAAAAAAGAAGAAATATCAAGCAAGAATGTCAGCAATTCGTGGTATGTTAAATAAATCTGTTTCTGGTAATTGATTACTCTTCTCTTCATAGACTATGGTCGAATAACACATCCAATGGAATCTATCAAATTTAATGATGGCGAGCTGAACAATGCTATGGGTAGTGACTTTTACAAGCGAGATAGAGAAGTGAAACTTAAAAATTCTGAATCGAAAAATAATTGTCGAAGTGATCAATCAACTAGCGAAGATAGTGATGGATGAAACGTATACAATTGACCATTTTTTTATTAATCAAGATGCTTATTAGATAGAATCATTAGACTAGAACAGTTTTCTTCTGGTTTTCTTCACATAGGATGTTTTACTATTTTTTCTCTCGTTTTGCGTGAAACTAAAAAAGAAACTCTTTGAAAATTTATCTATGTTGTTTAAAAATAAGGAGACTCTTATGGTAAATCCTTATTTTTTTCTGAAAAAGTGTGTTGATGTTTTCTTTACTCTGCAGATATTGAAATAAATAAAATTTATCATATTATCAATCTGTAACTTGAGAAATCATATTCATCAGAGACAGTTGGAAAAAGAGATTGCTTAATACTTGAATGCTCAATTATTCATTATGAAACGATTCCCACATTAGTCGTGGTGTTCTTTTCATACAACAGAATGTTACGTTGATTATAATTTGAATATATATCTTGCTATTTGACCATGAGCAACGATTTGTTTTTTTTCTTTTAGTCATTAAATCCTGCTAATTTCTCTCTTTTCAAATCTAAAATAATGGCAAAGAAAACGACTCAATGGAGAAATCGACGTTTACGTTTGCAAGCCATCAAATTCGGTAAGGATGCAAATTTCATATATTCTCATAATATATTCTTCCAGGTTATAAACTTCTCGAGAAAATGACCACAATATCATCAACAAGCAATAATTCACGAGCAAAACACAATCCACAACCATCTTCACCTATGACCGCTTTCATCGATGAAACATCACTAGAGAGCAACACGTTAGTCGGCATTTACTGTCAGTTTTTCTTTTGCATCGTTTTATTAATAGATCGTCTGAACCTTCTAAACTGAAACGTAGTATCTCACTGATGGATATTGCCTGTGCACTTGTATTGTTTAAACAGCGCCATCGACTCTCAATTACTTGTATGAATCACTTATTAAAACTACTACCGTATCTTCACCACAAATCGATGCCTACTAGCTGGTTCACATTGAAAAAGCTTCTCCAAACTAATACACTTACATCACCGCCGATTATAAGGTTTGTTTGTCCATCATGCTCTGAAGATTCTTCGAGTTCTACAAATTGCTCTCAATGTGGAAAAGGAATAGATCCTTCATTATCAATACAATCTTTTCGAAATTTTCGTATTAGTGATCAGTTACATCGTATAATTACAAACAATTACAAGTATATGAATCTATGTAATAAGTCTTCCGGTGAATATATGAGAGATATATGTGATGGAGAAACGTATCGAACACTCCAACATACATATGGTGATCTATTTATTTCGCTAACCCTTAACATCGATGGCATACAACCAAATAAAGGTTCACAAAAAACCATTTGGCCAATCTTATTGATAATTAATGAATTGCCATTGAAACGTCGTTTCTCACTTGAGAATATTATTCTAGCGGGCATTTGGCCCGGACCGAAAAAGCCGTCCAGAACACATATGCATTTGTTTTTGAAACCTCTTATTGGTGAACTTATACGTTTAGAAAAAGGTGATGATTTCTTTTTACCGTCAGATTCTTTATCTTTATCAAACCAACTAGTACATATTCGTATCTACTTGATTGCTGCGTGCTGCGATAAACCAGCACAAGCTTTGATTCAAAATATTCCAGAGCCAATCGCTGCATTCGGTTGTGGACGTTGTGAAATCCCAGGTAGTTATATACATGTAAAAATTTTCTCTGAAAACTTTGCTATTTTCCGCTTTAAATGGTAGGTCTTGAGTATATGGAAGTACTTATATATAAACATTTCAAAACGTTTTGTAGTGAAAAGTTCCATTAAATATAATATCGAAAGTGAGAAAAGAATACTATCTGATACTATAGAAAGCATTAGATAGTAATATATCTTGACACATTTGTGCCAACATCTATAAGGGCTATATTCACAATATCGCGTGGACGTTTCTTCTCTGTTACCGCCTTTAATTGTATAAATCCTTGAGTGATACAAAGGTTCGTATTGACATATGCTGCCGCGTGGTATCCTTAGATCAGGTCACTTTCCATTTTACGATTATGGCACCATTCGGATGAACTTGTTCATTCAAGGTGAAGAAAGACGTAGAATAATAGAATCCACTTTAGATAACGTGAAGCAGCTTGAATATGTGCAGAGAGCGAGTATAAAAGGAAGAAGAATGATAGAGAAAGAGAGAGTCGTCGTGAGAGAGAGTCGTCGTGTGATAGTCGTCGTGTAAGAGTTGTCGGCTAAGTGAAGTTGGAGCAAGTCAACGATTTCATACACATATCCAGAGATATTTCGTCCAATATCGCCCTCGTTACCTGAATCCTGAACCCATTCTACAAGTTAATTGTATCCCGGACTGAACCTATTTCCTTGTCATATTATTATATGGTGTTATATCTCTGTTTGTATGTGTAATCCTCTCTTCCTTTGTTCAAATAAACATCGATGAACTCGTAGCAACTTATAAGCCCCAACAAAATCAAAGTTGTATGTTCTCCAACTACATATCCAAACAAACAAAGTTGTTACAACATTGTTATATATTACTATTTATAGTACTTCAAAATACTTTGCATAATACTACATAGTACTATTTATCATAATAAACAATAATATAACACGGTTTATTACCATGTAATACTTTTCACATTATGAACTGTTACTTTTCTTTACGTTCAATAGTACTTATTAGTACTTCCAGCAGTTTCTAAGTATATTTCTCTTGTCAAAAAGTCTGTAAAGCACTTTAACTGAGTTTTTTGCATTTGCTCACAAATACCATAGAAAAGTAGTCTGCTTCTTATTCTGTTTTGAATCTTATACATATACATATATCGACGTGTACAATCCCCAATGTCATTCTAATAAAAAAATTTATTATAGGTCGCATGATAAGCATTGGATCTTCGAAGGGTCATGTACGTACGTTTGCAGCTGAATTACATATTTTAAATGACACAAAACAGCGGTGCAATATTCGCTACGATACATTACTGGCATTGAAAGAAATGCGAGACTCACGACGAGCTCTACTACCAGAAAGAAAAAGAAAGAAACAAGCAGAACGAGATAAGCAAAAAGATTATGGAATTTTAGGTCCATGTGCATTCAGAGGCTGTTCAATGTTTGATGTGGGTTGTTCGTTTATGTCAGATTCACTTCACAATATTTACATTGGTGCATTCGTAAGTTGTATTTAATTCTTTGTTGCGCATGTAAATCTTTTGTCACAGCAGTGATAAGGATGACTTATTGCTAAATACATCTATGGAAAAAGATTAAACAACAGCTCACTTCTAAGTGCTTTTCCTATGATTTAAGTAAAGTAAAGTGACTCTTTTCAATATTTTCCTTCTAAGAGACGAAATGAGAAATATACTTATATATTAGCTTATGGGCGCATTCTTTTAAAAACAAACTTTTGAAAGCAATGAATGGTCTGTTTTCGGATAAAAGTTTTATATAATATATACGTCTCAGCAAAGTTCAAACGACAGAAAACTGCTTTTTATCTTTTGCATGTAATTTTTCATTTGGAATACTTCAAGAAATGTTTTAGAAACGAATGCTGTCTCTTTGGTTGTCAAAAAAATATCAAAATGATCCGTGGAGTGTTCATAGTCGTATAAAAGAACTGGGTGAATTATTTAAAGGAGTTCGACTTCCATCTACAACCACTCGAATACCACGTTCGCTGATCGACTATTCTAAGTTCAAGGCTAATGAACTACGCGTACTACTTCTGTTTGGCTACGCGATTTTCTCTGATATCCTTCCAGGTAAATACTACACACATCTCCTTCAACTTGTATGTCTTCTTCATTTGGCTGAAAATCGACGAATTCCTTACCATAATATCAATGTAATGCAAAAGTTGGGGGAAAGTTTTGTTGTTGATTTCTCCCAATTATATACTGAACGTCATTGTGTTCAAGTTGTTCATTCTGTTGTTCATCTTGCTGCCACTGTGCGTGATTTTGGCCCACTAACAAGTTATACAACTTTCAATTTCGAAAATCAATTAGGTAAAATTATTTTAACACGATTTTTCAATGGTCCTTTTCTTTTCAGGATTGTTAACACGTACTTGCAAGAGTACGAGACGGCATGCGCAAGAAATTATTTCAAATTTGCAGTTATTACAGTCTGCACATGAACATCTTAATTCCCTCGACTGAAAGGAGGGTCATATAAAAAAAAAGTTTGTCTGTCTGTCTGTCTGTCTGTCTGTCTGTGTCAGGGTCAAAGGTCAAAGGTCAAAAAAACATTTTTTTTGAAAATGCTTAAAACTTCATAAAACATCGTTTGGAAGGGGTGTAGAGGGTAGATGTTGGTGGGGGATGCGTGATGGGGTCAAAAGAGCGCCGTAGAAGATGTGTTCAAAGGCGCACGAAACATTCGTTCAAGATATGGCATAGATCGTTAAAGACTATTCTCTATCTGACGCAGAAAAGATCAGATATAATGACTTGGTCGCCTGTATGATTCTTTGTATGTTTCCGCTTCACTGCTTGCTACAAGAATTAGGCAAAGGTATACAAGTGATTTCCCTGTAACAGTCCGTCGAGAAAATCGGTGACAATTGATTATAAATCTGGATCTAATTTTGTTCACCATTTTGTCTGTGCTTTGCTCTTTACTCAAGTAAATAGATTTTCAAATATTTATATGAAAATGTCGTCTAGGAATTTTTATGGGAAGGGTGCAATTCCTGATAATATAGCTATCCATACTCATGTATGAAGTACGCACAAACATAGAAAATTATGAATCTTAGCTATAGAAGTCACAATTTAGTTACATTGTTTGTTACTGCAAATCCCAAAGAGAACTATACTCCTTGTATATCTCTTGATCATTTTAGAGTCAAGACCATAAGTAATCTGCTTAAAACCGGTAATCTAGTGTTGGTGAGGAAGTCGCACGCCATTTGAGAAAGCTGTAATGCTATGCACAATATCGAGCAGTCGGGAGTGGCGGACCGCAGGGACGCCGACGACCGACTGCGAGATGGATGGGTTCATACATTGTTTGAAATGAGTAGAATGAAAAAGGCATCAGTCGAGGGTTAAGCGAGTTGGCCTCGACGAGCGTTACTTGTGATAATACTCTTGATATATCTTTCAAGAAACATTTGTTATCTGTTGTGGATGGTAAAGAATGCAAAGACAAAAGCTATATTTGTCCTTATCGAAAAACAATGAAAACCAATAAGTTTGCGAACATTCTTTTTCCACATTTCAAAATTACTTTTTTCAATCGATTACACATTGGGAAGCTGAAGTTATCTACTTCATCAAGTGCACTTGCTGTATCTGGTGATGACAGTACCATATTATTTAGAAATCGTGAACATTTATCCATGGGACGTATTCAGTCAATATTTACTGTGGTCGAGACGAATATTACTTTCTTATTAGTTGATTATCCAACAGTTTTCGAAGATTTGATTTGCTTATTACAAGATAGTGACGAGTTCAGATATTCGTCAATTCAAAACTGTTTAAAGAAGGACTTTTCTATTTGTCTAGTACAACTTTCTGACGTTATCGAAAAGTGTGTTTATTATGAACATCCTAATGGAAAATGTTGTTTCATACGCTTTCCACACTTGGAGCACTGTTCTTAAAGCTGATAATTTTTTATGTTTTATTTTATTTTTTTAACGACCGTTGTATGGAAATCATTTTAGTTTAGAGAAGATACATATTGAATACTGTTCGGTGAATCGGATAAAAATTGCGTTTGAAATGACAGTATTTATTCATGTTTAACTGTAAGTATACTTTGAAAATGTTTTTATACGTTTAACACTAATAAGCACTGCACCAAAACAATTAGTTATTACAAATTACTAATAACGATCTAATGTTTACATACAATACTTTTGAAAGCTAAACTATAATATAAAGCACTTCTTAAAACGGCAAAAATACTGTAAAGTACTTCAAAAAACATTAAAACTAGAAAAGTTTACTACATAACGAAGAATAGTATTATGAAGTACTTACAGAAATAAAACTTAGCAATAAATAATATTAGAAGTACTACTAGTCACCTCTGAAAGTCGCAGAGTATATAGACTTAAGATAGAAAGTACTTGAATTGCTTATAAGTACTTTTCAAAACCCAAAAGTACTTTAAAGTAACTTCCAAAATAGTTAAAGTTACTTTTGAAAGTGATAAAAGTGAAAACAAATACTTTCAGAAGTAATCAAAGTAAAAAATATTATTTTTGGAAGTAAAGAAAGTAGAATAAAGTACTTCTGTTCTTAAATATCTTAAACTGAACTACTTTTTGAGAAAAAAGTACTTTTAAGTACTTTAGAAAGTTTAAATTAGTGTTGATTTCTATTTCATAAAGTACGAAATAGTAGGAAAAGTTTAATAATTATACTTTATTACTAAAAATAGTGAAAATAAGTACTTTTTTGCCACTTTTTTTTTACATGGGAATGTTTTGGTGTGATGAGTTTTTTGTTTTGTGTGTGTATAGGATCATAACTTGATGAAGTAATCTTCAGCCATTTCGACGAGCTTCTATACATGTCTTTATTCATGAACTCATAAAAATTACATTCTCTTTTCATCTCGGCAAATGCTTTATCACATAATGTTAATGTTCCAATAAAGTTTTTCAATACAAGAGGAACACAATTCCAATAAGCAGCTGAATCAAAATTCATTAATGTGGATGTATCATAGGTAACTGTTTGATATAAATGTCGAAGACTTTTAATTGAATAACGAAGCTGTTCAATAACATTCATAAAACTTTCACACATTTGTTTTTCCTGTTGATTATCAAGTGGCACTGGACGAGTCCAAACAGGTGGTTTCGATAATGCTGAACGAATATAAACTGATACATCAGACAATCCAACATAAAGACCCTAAAATAAAAAGGAAATATCATTTGAAGATTTTTCGATAGAACAAAGACCAAGGTTCAGTTCATATCAAACTTAATTCATAGTTGCTTAGTTTTTCAAAGTGTAAGATATCGCCTAATTTGTTTTCTAAACGAGAACGAATTGAAGTTGTTCGAAGCATGCTTTCGGTTATTTTTTCTCTACGTCGACGAAGAATCAGTTCATGTTCTCCAGCAATATCTGCTAAAGAAACTACTAAACCATCTTCCAGTATAACGCATAACTAAGCACAGAGTTCTTCAAAACCATTCGAATACAAATTAATTTCTTCAGTAGTATCTGGACATGGTGGTCTCATTTCATACCTGGTTGATTTTCCATGAATATCACGTTTTGATGACATCTAAAATGTAAAGAAAAATCAAGTATTAAAAAAGAAATGTCTACGTACTCGTGTTTGCCTCCTTCGTTTTGGTCGAGATGGTAGTTTCCGCATATTTCCATGTTTAACTAAATTGTTCATACTAATATCATTATTATTGTTGACATCCATTACAGTTGATAACTGATCCTCTTCAAGCTGAATAGATTGGAATGGTTCTTCACTATAAACCTAGAAGTCAACCGAGAAACATTATACACATTAGTTATAATAGTCTTACGGGTGTCAATTGTTCCTTTTCAGTATTAATTTGTTTAGCAATTCCACTATTGATACTTGAAGGAGTTAAATATTGTTCTGAAAGTGTACATAGTTCGGTGTTACGAATAGATTGATGGACAGTACCAATCGACAAACATGCATCATCATCTGATAGTGTATGAACTGATAAATTAACATTACATGGTTCTTCAGTCAATTCTAAATTCTAGAAACAAATAATAAAGAGAACAGGTACGAAAATGAGTTAAATATTGATTTAATTTACTTTGGAGTGATCATTTAAAGACGAATTCATATCAGTTATGTCGTTACAATCATAGTTTGGTCGTTCATTTTCATTAGAACATGTAGTAGGAAATACATCAGTATTGTTGCTTGCAGTAGATAAATCATACGAAGTAATTGTAAATGTTGAACGATCACTAGTAACAACAGTTAAAGAAGAATTAGAATGTGGTAATTGTCTAGAGTAGCATTTTCTTCGCCTCGATCGACCAGCTCCGGAATTTATTGAAAGTGGTCCTATGTCATAAACAAGTGACTTGTAACAAGATAAATGTATTTGTTCATTAAAAAGTGACGAATTTAATTCTTTTTTTAGTCGACGGCGATAACCTTCACGAATCTTCTCTTCTCTTTCAATTGTACAGATTTTCGTAAATTGTGAACGACGATATCGACCTCGAGTACCACAAATAACACATAAAATACCTTTGGCAGGCATTAATTTTGACAAAATACAACTGAAAAATGACAGCCGGACGAACAAAATGTGTGTTACCTGTCGACGGTCATTTTTTCAATAACTATATCGACCAATGTAATACAGCTGTATCGACTGCGCGTAATGATTAAAGTAGCCAATAGGCATTTATTCATGGTTATCTTAAAAACAAGACGTAAGCCCTAAAATCTAACTTCACACAAAAATTGTACGTAAAAAATGGATCAAAATGATATCTACTAGAGCTCTCGGGAAATTGTCTAGATATGTGGCGCCACCACAATGTACATTTTTTGATAATGATTTGATGAGTCATCGCCCTTAGCGTCCATACCATATATATATACATCTTTTTGATGGTCAATACACCACATACGACATCTATAGAAAAATTATTTTCTGTTGAATCGTTAGATAATCTACCAATAGACGAATTTGACATTTTTTCTTCAACTAAAAATTAATCTATAGTTACAGATATTAATCAAAATAGAACAAGAAGACGTGCGATAATACCAACACCAAATCAACATAAAGAGAATCAGAAATTTGAAAAGATGACCGATACTCAATTTAATAAAGATGAACAGTTGAACGTTATCGATAATCAGGTTGATAATTTGTCTGACGAAGATTCAAATCATACTCATCATGTAAAAGAGATGAAAAGTGAAGTAAAAAACGATCTCGATTCTAAAGAAAAAACAACTATATCAAAATTGACATCTGTTGAAGATATTTTAAATGTAGATGTGTTCGATGATTTCATTTTGCAGAATTTCACTCCTTTTTCAGAAAAAACTGACGTTGTACAGTGGTTTGATGAAACAGAAGATAAATTCAAACAATTCCGTATGGGTACAAATGCTCGTTACAAGGCTATATCATTCCTAACTACAGGAGACGGTAAACGAAAATATGTGAAACATCGTAAAGAGATACAATCTTTTGACGATTTCTATGAGTTTTTATTAGCAGAATTGGACTCTCTTTCTGATGCAACTTATACAACAAAACGTTCACATAGTGTAACGTTTTTGACAGATAATCTTAAGAATTCAACTCGAATTGAGCCTGAACTCATTCCAAAACCTTCAACTGCTAATAATGACATTTCAACTGTGTCCTTTCAGCGATCAATAGCTAATGACAGTACAGCAATGGTTCACAGAGACATTGCCAATTCTTTTAACGGCAGACCTTCTGTCTTATCAACTACAAGTTCTAGTCATTCTTCCACAATGGATCTCGATCAGAACCTTAATGATCTTCGTAGAGCTATTGTACAAGATTTGATTAAGAATCCAAAAGTATTTAAAGGTGGTAAAGACAATGTAAAAAATGGATAGAAGATACCGAACATCTTTTTGATGTTACACATATACCAGAAACGATTCGTCTTGATTTGATTTCGTATTCTCTACGCGGTGATGCGTTAGAGTGGTTCAAAAATAATCGTTCGTTATTGACCTCATGGAGTGTATTCATTATTGAATTAAAGAGAGCTCTTACTTGATCTTTTCATGAAGAACTACACTGTAAAAAAAATAAGAGCACTCCTGAACCCCTCAAAAAGGTTTCGTAGTTTTGTGAAATGCTCTAAATGCTTCCAAACGTCTAAAAAACGAATAAAAAAATCTGGGAAACCTTAAAAGATATCGGCGGGTGGGCACACTCTCGGAACCATGTTTCGTAAAACTCCTTTTCATGCTATAAAGAACTTTAAAAGGTTTTGTGAGAAAACTT
>CAJNOJ010000617.1:0-37450 GCA_905250025.1 Adineta ricciae | reverse complement strand
CACGATTTGTCCTTCTTACTTTTCGTCCGGTTTTATTTCGTCTTTTTACAGTTCGTCTTAATTGCATTTCGTCTCAATTTTATGTCGTGTCCCTACACTCCGTCTCGATTTTAATTTGTTCTTTTGTATAAGAATAAGACGAAAATTTATTTTAAAAAATTCAATTATTGAGTTTCAAGTTCACTGCGATTCGGTATAAATATTCTTCGATATTGTCGACGTTGTAAGACATGGCAATTCTTTTCAATCGAATATCGAGATCTACATAAACTTTTTTCTTTTTCCCTGGCTGTTCACCCGTACGAAGTCGTTGAATGTCAATCTCGAATCGGGATTGTTCACGTATGATACATTTGGCAAGTTTGGTGATTGAAAGATTTTTGATCGATACTCGATTGTTAAAGGCATTGTGCCATCGCTCAACCGCGTTATTTGACCTTGGCAAGTCATTTATGACTCGCTCGTAAGTATTCCATAGATGTAAACTGAATTTCGGTTTATTGCGTTGATTACCTGAATAAATACAATTAAACGACCCCCAACCTCTTCCTTTTTTTTGTCCTGTCCATACCCTTTCGAAATAATCGAGTAAGGCATAATCTTCTTCATCAAAATCATCAGTAATTGCTGAATAACCTATAGTGACATCCGACACAAGTAAAAACGCAAGAGCCATTAGTTTCTTCGCATTCATGCTAAATTTATCATCGGTAGTGTACTTGTTTTGAAGACCTAGTAATTGGATTTGCCGCCATAAACATTGTCCAAAATGAAATAGACAACCTATTTGTATAATAAAAGTAAATTTCAATAGACCAGCAATCCGTATAAGAACTTGCCTATTTGAACAGCTTGTGGGAATATTGATTTAGTCGATTTTCGTGTAGCAGTTTCATCATCAATTAGAATTGATTCAGGTTCGTAGCCATAATGCATCAATAATTGTTCGAAAAATTGATCATAATCATAGCTATTTTTCCCAATCAGTACTACATATACGAGAGGAATAATTTGAAGTGAATACATTCCATGTACGGTAAATAATTGATAAAAACTTTTTGGGCAAATCTAAGTAGGTTAATATTATTTATCGAAAAATTGAAGAGACATACATACGCTAAATGTTCCGTCCATAAACCAATGTGGACATTCTTTTAAAACGGATGGATTTTTATCACATGTAAATATAACCATTGAATCATCTTCGTGCGAGACAAAGTTTTTACCACAATCAGTTTGATGGAATACAAGAGGTAAGTGACCATTTTCATCGAGTTGCGTTGCTTGCCGTTCACGACGAATTGTTTGCATCAATGCATCGTTTGTCGGCAAACCGGCAGCTACATTTAATGGAATTGTTCTTAATGCAACGAATAATATTGTACTGGTTGTTTCATCCGATGATGCACTACGACCTTTTATTTCATCTTTAACTCGCATGACGTGAACTCGATCTGGATCAGGTGCATGTGTATGTTCAGATGGTTTTTTCATAAATGCATCCATTTGAACATTCGTATGACAACGACCAAAAAACAAATATACGAGATTTAAAAATTAAACCTGATGATTAACTCTTACTTCTACAGTTACGATTTTCACACCGAAAGATACGTTTTTTCTGTTAAATCATAGTAAGTGTAAAAAATCCAGAAAAATAGATTTTTGGATTTCCATGAGAGCTCTGTAAGATTTCAATTGTATCCTTTTCTCGGTTATGGTGTAAATTTGCCGCGATGGTAAAAATTAATAGTGCAAGTGAACAAATGACAAAGACATATATCGATGCTATAGAGAAAGGACAGAGAATAAATATTCTTTCTCTATTGGTCTTTTAAAACAGCGATGATTCACCATATACAACTAGGGATATTTGTATTGTACGTGCACAAATTGACTTTAGTAAGGTTATGAAATGAAATATAAAAAACAAAAGAAAATTGAGACAAAATGTAAGAAGGCAACATAATATTAAGATCAAGTTTAAGCGGACAAAATGTAAGCGACAAATTGTCATCTGCCAAAGTGAGCGGTCACCATCTTTTCATACGGATTCCTCCATCGGTATTTTTTCGAAGAAATGTAAACTACTTTTTCGGCGATTGCTTCGAATTCAAGACAAAGCACAAAAACAAACACTACGAAGAAAAATCCAGTACTGTGAAGAAAGCAAAAGACTCAGGTACCTCTGACGACCGCACATTGACGACAACCATTGTTAGCTCAAACTATAGGGACATCAGCGAAAGAGAGAGGAATCGAGAAAAAGTGACCTTCGGGGGACTCGAACTCACACCTTCTGCTATCCGGGTAGATGTCCTAATCCAGTTAGACTAGAAGGACCGTCTTAATCTCTAGTCTAGCGTTGTGTGATTCATCACAACCGCTAACAACCATAATCATGAATAACTGCAATCCACTTTTTTACTTTCTTCACAGTACTGGATTTTTCTTCGTAGTATTTGTTTCTGTGCTTCGTCTGTAATTCGAAGCAATCGCCGAAAAAGTAGTTTACATTTCTTCGAAAAAATACCGATGGATGAATCCGTATGAAAAGATTACTTATTCGAAATCGTTCTATGTTTGTTCTTGCCTGCCAGTCCCGGTGAAAAATAGTTATTTTATTGTCTGTCAGGTACGACTGAACGCACACAACGCGTTATTCTGCTTACCGGTATGTCACCATATATAAAGGGGTGCTCAGTTGCACATTACCTACATATTCGCTACTCTCAACGACAAGAATATTCGATCGCGCAGTGAGTTAGTTCATTCTTCTTCCTCAGTCATACCTGACAGACAATACAAGAACTATTTTTCACTGGGAGTGGTAGGCAAGAACAAACATAGAAAGGTTTCTCATGAGCAATCTTTTCATACAGATTCATCCATGGGCATTTTTTTCAACAAATGTAAACGTTCGTGTTTTTTTGTCACCTTGTCCGATGGTGTGTTGTATGGGTGAATCCGTGGGAAAGCTACCACTTTATACATCAACTATCTCAGATTTTATTCAAACTTTTAGAGCTGATAGAGCTCAACAAACTGATCATTTCGGTATCAGATTGTCCTAGGTTCCCATGTACCGTAGCCAAAATATGACTAATGCAAGTTGGTATGAAATATACGAAAAATGCAAAGTTTTCATTTTTTCGCAAACAGTGCGAGAGCTTTTTCTCCCTCATTTTACATGCAAGACGCGACAATCTATAGATATTCTAATAGCTCTTGATCAGCTCTAGCCAACCACATAGAAAGGAAAGTCGTGAGCAAGCACACCACGATTCACACCATCACGATCACCCTCAATCGGATTGGATGGTTAGAAGCTGACGATGTAGCTCTCTTGACTGTAAGGAGGGTCACATGTGTGAGTGAGGGTATGGGTATTGGCGTGGATGTGGTGTCACACTAAGGTTAGGTGAATGGATCTGAGTGAAGCTGATGGTTGACAACGTGTTTGCCGGTATGAACCTGGTTGGAGATGTTGGGTGACACTATGGGTGGATGTGTGGGTATAGTTGCTGAGTGACGCAACTTGAGGGTTTGAGTATGGATGGTGGGTTATACCACAGATGGTAATATGGGTCTAAGTAGTAAGTGAAACTCTTGGTGGTGGATTAGATGTGTGTGTTGCGTTGAATCGTCGGTTGAGTGGTATAGTTTGGTGTTGTTAGAAATTACTTTTCGGGAAAAAAAAAATCGTTTTTCTGTTCTAAAAAGATAAGAAACGGTTGAGGAGAAACATTTGAGCCGTTTCCTCGTATATAGACCTGCTAGATCTTCCGTCTCACTTTTTCGACATACAAAAAATACGTGTCCTCCGCAGTCGAGGATTAAGTGAGTCGGCCTGACGAGCGTTACTTCCTTTCTTTTCGAAATAGAAACCTTGCTGCGACATTATGGTTACTCATCGTCGGTAAAGCAAAAAAATGGCCCGATGAATATTATTCCTAACAACACGATGAAAAGCATTCGAAAAATACATGCAGAGCGATGATTATTCATCGTGTAAATAGGTAGAAAAGGCGTCGATACTAGGGTAAAACCCTTTGTATCAAGATTGATTATCTTAACAATACATACATATATACATACATCAAACGCATTTTGACCGAGGTATTCGTCATACACAGTACGATTCAAGGTGTAAGAAGAGATGGCTTCATCAACAATTGTAAAATGATTATTTGTGTTCGATGCAAATATACTCTCCGATTTTTGGCTTATACCATGTTGAGTATAAGAAACAAAGCGTTGAATTTCTCTTTATCGTAAGGATAGAATGATAAAATGTTAAATATAACGTGTTCTGCAGAATCGGAAAAATAGGTTAGGATAAACTGGTTCACTGACAATGACGTAGCCTTCTGTTTTTTTTTCTAGATTGTATAAAGTACGATTACTCGTCATATTTCATTCGTTTTGACAATTACAAGCCCACAAACACATCACGAAGATGTCTACACATACCATTGCATCCGGTGATACTTTCTGGGCACTTGCTCAACGCTATGGTTGCTCCTTGGAAGCGATCATGGGTGCCAATCCTGGTGTTGTACCCGAACACCTTCAAGTGGGTCAAGTCATACGATTACCTGGCGGCGGTGGAGGATCGTCGGGTTCAGGAAATCAAGGCGCATTGGCACCTGGTGGCAACGCACCTCCCGGTGCTCGATTGGATACGACACTGAACGGAAGAGTACCAGGCTGGTGTGAACCGTTACGTAACATGATCAACACAGCTGCACAAAAGACCTACGTTCCAGCAGATCTGATTGCTGCTGTCATCTATCGAGAGTCAAGTGGTAATATCAACGTTAATGCCACAGTCAATGCCAATGGAGGCGCCGATTCTGGCCTTATGCAAGTCAACCAATATACTGCCGCCGAGCTTGAAGGAAAATATCCTGATCGTTTTGCAGGAATTGATGGTGCTGCGAAGAACATTATGTTGGGTGCCAGTTACCTGAGAGATATGTTCAATACCGTGGCTGATCACAACTGGGGCATTGCTCTGCGAGCTTACAATTCTGGACCTAATGGTGTGGACAAAAGTAATCTACATACGCTACCAACCGGGATCGGTGATCGTAACTATGTCGACAGAGTATTCCGAGTTTGGAGTGATATTTCAGCAGGTCGGGATCCTCCTGCTGATCATTATGAGTCTGGCTGAGGTCGAGAGTTTTGGACACTCTCATGGCGTTTTCTTTTTGTTCAACGAGTTTTTATATATTAACCAAGCGGTTCATCTTTATTATCGTTTATATCTAAATTTAATTTTGAATAAATAGCATATACGGATGGTTGTCTGAAAAAGAAGTCGCTGTAGATTTAGACAGCAAACGTGCTGAATCAGTGAGCAAAAAAAGTATCCTTAGTTACTAGTTCACCGAGCTCTTTTTAGCATTTTCCAATAGGCATACTTCGATTGACAATTCTGATGATACAGAGTAAAGGTAATCTTCCCGTGTACTTTATAAGAGTAGGAACCCAACTGTGTACGTCAGTAAAGGTTCATGCGATAAAAGTGGGAAGGTAAATTGTCGTCAGCAAGGTAATCTATTAATAATCCAATCATTGATCTTATCCTAAGGAATTATCTCTGCTCGATAGCGACTGACAGCCGTACCGATGGAATTTCTTCTTTATCCTAGAATATACTTTAGGAAAAACAACGACAGAAGTATTTCTTTTCTGACTGGATACATGCAGACGAGATGACATTCAGTAGTTTATAGTAAAACAGAAAGAAAAAAATTCGTCTCTTGCTGAAAAAGATCACTTCATCGATCACTTGACTATAACTTGATGTTCCGAACGATCAGTATCGCTCAGCTGATCGCTGTGTGACAGTTTGCGACATGATCGTTGGCATCTTTTGAAAGAGGGTCCAGCCGATAGCCGTTTCCTGAAATTCTCGTTTGAAACCATTTGATAATAATACGAAAAGAAGTATGTAGTTGCCAAACACTAAGTTGTGTACAGGCTAGATTAAACGAGAGTACAACGTGTGGTAGAGCACTGATAATGATGATCAGCGGAGTCAAGTAGAGTTCTCGTTGCGTGACAAACTGTTTCTTGAGCATCTGTGCAAATTGTACGTTTGCAAGTTACAATAATGGGATTCTGGAGTTCATCACGCATGCAGCTGTGTTCAGTTGATCGGCACCGATAAACCAGATCGAAAGCCGTGGTTTTCTTGACGCTAACATCTTCGGAAAGATGGCGACGTAGAGACGATCTAGAGCAACCCAGCTTGTCAGCCAGTAAGTGGCTCGAGTAAATATCGAAAGAAGATAAAACAATGTCTTGCATGACAGCACGCGTAGCGAAGGCATGCTAAACACTGATCACTAGCGAGAGAATGACCGAAACAATCGACGCGTCGATGATCAGCTTGACAAATACGCAGATAGTTATGATCGTGGAAGCAGAGAAGATCGATCGACTCGCGGCAGTAACGATGATATTCGAAAATAGCCGGTATTCGCGACGTATTATCTATCATCACAGAAAAAACACTAAGTATCGCAATACTTTTCGTAGAGATCAAAGCGAAAGACCATCTCTTGTTCGAATGAGCGCAGAATGAACTCGCCTTTTCTGAATAATACCGTTGCGTGTGCACAAAAGGTGGGTGCCGATGTACTCTAAAAAAAACGAGTTCTATAAAAACTTTTTAGGGGTTCGGTCAAGCAAAAAGTTCAGTTAAATGATGGATGAAACCACGCATCACTCCTTTTTCAGAGCAGGTTCAGTTTCGCACGTGAACCACCGAATTTCGATGGTTTTCTTTCAAAAGCCATGTTCGAATCCTGTAATAGAATCTGCTGGATCTCTAAAAATTATATTGTTTTCTTGTCAGTATACATACCTATCAAATTGATAAACATACTTCGAATCATAACCAGATGCCAGAACGACAGTACTGAACATAAAACTTCGAATACATACCTCACCATTGATAATAGCTGAAGATTAATCTAAATGTAGAGAGATACTATAGTTTATTTTTATTTAAAACATATAATTTACTCTTGAAATTAGATAGAGATGACCCTAAGTAAAAAAAGATATTATTTTTCTTCATTAAATGTATAAAAATCATCATCGAAATCAAATAAATAGCAACCTAAACATAAAAAATTGTCATTTTTATTTATTCAAAGTATGTGACTTACTTTAAAATGAAAAGAAGATGAATCTAAATAGAGTAAGAAAATACAAGTTTTATTTATATAAAGTATATAACAAGTAACGCTCGCCGAGGCCGACTCGCTAAGCCCTCGACTGATTCACTTTTAATTCGACTCTTGCCATAAGACCCTTTGAAAAGATGTATCAATACACTGATCTCGCAGTCAGCCATCGGCGTCCCTTCGGTCCGCCACTCCCGACTGCTCGATATTGTTTACTAGACTTTATAAGAGGAAATCCATCCTGATTCTCAGCTGTCTCCCCACGTTATTCGTGAAGTTTCTGTTAATATTGGTCTTGAATCATGATGCAAGCACACACCATTCAAGCAATCTTTTCTCATACGATTCTCCCTTCGCACGAAAGAACATCTAATTAGTCCTCCTGCCACTCCTCAATACACTATTGATATAGTCAAATTAGAGATTTAGTAAATTTCGAGCTAAGGCGGTGCGGCATATCTCTCGGATATACAAGCGTTGTTCGGTCAATGGTTGGACCCATTTCAGACGATTTTTAAAAAAAATTAAAGCATTTCGGAAAAGGGGAGAGTGTGTTTTACCTTTGACGTCGCCGGCACAGTTCTTCTCATCCAGCGCCAAGACTCCTCGCAAACGATCCTTTCTTGAGGTTTGAGCGTTTTTGCAAAAATGTTTTTTTGACCTTTAGCCCTGACACAGACAGACAAACAAACTATTTTTTTCATACGACCCTCTTTTCAGCCGAGTGAATAATATAAATTTTCATATTATTTATAAAGATTAAAAAAATAATTTATTTGCTTCCAAACGTACATGTATAACAGTAACATGGACGAATATGTATGTTATATTTTCATTTTCTATCTTCTAGTTGAACTGTAAGTAGTCACACATGGCGAAAGGAATTGAGAGAAATATATATTGTTTATATATAAATGATTTTCGTATGCGGCATACGCGCTTTAGTTGCGAAAAAATTGCTGAAAGTGAAAATGTGTAGTAAATAAGCGATTAGACGGATTTTAACCAAAATTACCCCTTGATATAGTCTATCACTGGTACAAATATTAGGACTATCATGTACAGTCTTCCTGTAATCCTTCCGGAGTCTGCAAAAATCGTTGGGAACTCCTGAAATTTTGTGCACAGAGGTACAACACCTTCATAGATATAGATACAAAAACAAAAAATCTAAAACCCAAAAATAACTAGTAGAAAAGTCATTTGTATGAAAAAAATCACATAAAAACTCTGCTTCTATTTCGACTTTTTAACTAGGAAGGAGTAGTTCGATATGGCTGAATATATCAATGTCCCATCTCATCCATTAAAAAAAACAGCAAAATCTGTGATGCCTTTGTATCACGACCGTCCGAGTCTTACAGGAACCTACTCTTAAGTTTCATTTCGAAACAATTTGAAAGAGTGTCGCATGCCTTTGATTGTTCAATTCCGACACAAGAGAATTTCTTGCATATAAGAGAAACCTTTTTAAATGACAAAAGAAATAAAATAATAGAAAAGAAAATTGATTTCGAGGTCAATATAATGTACCATTTTTCCTTTTGTAAAGGTATGAGCGATCTTGCGACCAGTTTTCATAAACTCTGGAATGAATGTTTTTCTGATACACTAATTTGTAATAGGTAACCTATCGTTGGTTCTAGAAGATTGAACAACCTTCTAGATTATTTAGTACATAAAAAAACCAATTAGAGTATTCCCAAAATAGCTTATAAACAAAGCTGTCTATCTCCACCTTCTTCTCATCTCTTAAGCAAGGAGAAGAAATGAAATAGAGTTTGGACAAAACTAAGGGCTCATCTAGCCCAAAAGTTTTTTGTTGTCACGGGTTCGTCAAGCCCTGACATAGTTCATTGTAAATGCGTCGAATTTTTTTCATTCCTAATTTTTCTTTGTAAATTATTTTAATAAGAGTTTTTCGTATATAAGTTCTGATGAAATCAAGTCGAAACTAGTCAATAAAGTACACAAAACAAACAACTCTTTCTTTTCTTTTAATCTTAATTCTTTTCAAACGAACTAACCAACTACTTCCTTTTCCACATAGATTTCCTAATTCAATAATAAGGAAAACTCCTTGTTCAGTTCGACTAGGTAATGCATTCACATGTGTCAATTGTAATTTTATATCGATTATTTTCTTTTTAGAATCATTCTGTTCAATTCCATAACTAAATGCTGACGTTATCCTTTCAGTAAAAGGTTTTCGTATCATTTGAATCGTTGAATAATGTAATATAAATACATGTTTTACACAATAATTATGTTTATTAAATTGAAAACAGAAGAAAGATCTTCGACTAATTCAGACGATTTGAATTTTTTGGATATTTACCATTCATGAATAAAAATATTGTATTAGTTACTTGAAAAATTCATCTATGAATGTTATATTTCGATAGTAAAAGTACTTAACAACCAGTTTAATTACGATTTCTAACAATAATATGGATTACGGTTATACAGTAAGCTTAAGATTGATTTGTACCTCTTTTTGATTTTTCATGCGTTTTGATGATGTATATGCACTTCGCCGAAAGAATTTTTGTCGCAGAAAATTTTTCATCGCAGAATACGCTGCAAAAGTGAGGGTGATGGTGAAAAAAATCTTTCGACGCAATTCTTTTCGGCGACGTGGTACACAATCATTTTGATGAGTCATTGAATGAGAAAAAATCCAGTGACGAAACGCAATGGGAATATATATGTATAAATGGGATATTTAATCTATTAGATATTTTTAATGACTTATTTGAAAATAATCACAATATGTACTTTTTAAAAGATAAAATCAAAGGTCGATTCTAGTAGAAGAGATGTTTTATTTTGATGGAATACTTTTTCGTTCCATAGGTGCAATAGTATTAAAAGTGCATATAAGTAGAAACGTCTGATTCAAATTTCTGGTATTATAGCTAATCTTTACTGTTTTCTATTAGTAATGCGACAGTCGTCATTACGAAGCACTCCATAGATTTCCCACACAAACACACATATATTTACATACATATAATGAGATTTTAGACAGATGAATAATACGATGGGAGAACAAGAGAAAATGTATGTGTGTTTAATTTTGTTTGTCATTAGCATCTGTATGGCTACAGCACAATGCTAAAGTGTGAGTATATAAATGGAACATTGGACGCCATTTTCTATCATCATATTTATTTTCAAGTATGGCACAAAATTTGAAAAATGATGTTAAAGCTGGTCGTGTACCAATGCGTGGTGTTAATTTGGGTGGATGGCTAGTTGCTGAACATTGGATGACATCAGCTTCGCCTGCTTGGAATGAAGTTCCTGAACATATTGCTAAGCAAGGTGAATTTAAAACAATGCAACATCTCGGTATAAACAATACTAATTGCTATTGTTTCATATCATTATAATTGAAATCTTTCTCTTCTGTTAGGTCATGCTAAAGGTGATTCTCAATTCAATCAACATCGTGATACATATATTACTGAAGAAGATTTTCGTGACATAGCTAAAGCTAAAATGAATACAGTTCGTATTCCTGTTGGTTATTGGATTACAGGCTTCGATAATCAACCTGGGGGTGATCCAGATGGATGGAAAGTGTATGCACCAGGTGCTATAAACTATTTAGATCGAGCTATTCGTGAATGGGCACCTCGAAATGATATACTCGTATGGATTTCANCAGAGAATAAATATTCTTTCTCTATTGATCTTTTAAAACAGTGATGATTCACCATATACAACTAGGGATATTTGTATTGTACGTGCACAAATTGACTTTAGTGAAGTTGTGAAATGAAATATAAAAAACAAAGCAAAATTGAGACAAAATGTAAGAAGGCAAAATGTAAAGGGCAAATTGTCATCTGCCAAAGTTAGCAGTCACCATCTTTTCATACGACTTCATTCATCGGTATTTTTTCGAAGAAATGTAAACTAGTTTTTCGGCGATTGCTTCGAATTACAGACGAAGCACGAAAACAAACACTACGAAGAAAAATCCAGTACTGTGAAGAAAGCAAAAGACTCAGGTACCTCTGACGACCGCACATTGACGACAACCATTGTTAGCTCAAACTATAGGAACATCAGCGAAAGAGAACGAAAGAGAGAACAATCGAACCCACGCCTTCTGATATTCGGGCAGGTGTCCTAATCCAGTTTGACTAGAAGGGCCATCTTAATCTCTAGTCTAGCGTTGTGTGATTCATCACAAACGCTAACAACCATAATCGTGAATAACTGCAATCCACTTTTTTACTAGTGTTTGTTTTTGTGCTTCGTCTGTAATTCGAAGCAATCGCCGAAAAACTAGTTTACATTTCTTCGAAAAAATACCGATGGATGAATCCGTATGAAAATATACCTCATTCGAAACCATTCTATGTTTGTTCTTGCCTACCACTCCCGGTGAAAAATAATTATTTTATTGTCTGTCAGTTATGACTCAACGTACACAATGCGTCGTTCTGCTTACCGGTATGCCACCACATATAAGGAGGTGCTCAATTGCACATTACTTTCATATTCGCTACTCTCAACCACAAGAATAGTCGATCGCGCAGTGAGTTAGTTCATTCTTCTTTCTCAGTAATACCTGACAGACAATAAAAGAACTATTTTTCACTGGGAGTGGTAGGCAAGAACAAACATAGAAACGTTTCTCATGAGCAATTTTTTCATACAGATTCATCTATGGGTATTTTTTCCAGCAAATGTAAACGTTCGTGTTTTTTTGTCACCTTGTCCGATGGTGTGTTGTATGAGTGAATCCGTGGAAAAGCTACCACTTTATACATCAACTATCTCAGATTTAGTTGAAACTTTTAGAGCTGATAGAGCTCAACAAACTGATCATTTCGGTATCGGATTGTCCTAGGTTTCCATGTACCGTAGCCAAAATATGACTAATGCAAAATTTTTATTTTTTCGCAAACAGTGCGAGAGCTTTTTCTCCCTTATTTTACATGCAGAACGCGACAATCTATAGATGTTCTGATAGTTCTTGATCAGCTCTAGCCAACCACATAGAAAAGAAAATGTTCCAGTTCTCGAAGGAAAGTCGTGAGCAAGCACACCACGATTCACACCATTACCCTCACCCTCACCCGGTTTGAACCTGGTTGGAGATGTTGGGTGACACTATGGGTGGATGAGTGGGTCATACCACAGATGGTAATATGAGTCTAGATAATAAGTGAAACCCTTGGTGGCGGATTAGATATGTGTGTTGCGTTGAATCGTCGGTTGAGTAGTATAGTTTGGTGTTGTTAGAAATTATTTTTCGGAAAAAAAATCGTTTTTTTGTTCTAAAAAGATAAGATATGTTTGAGGCGAAACGGTTGAACCGTTTCCTCGTATATAGACCTGCTAGATCATCCATCTAACTTTTTCAACATACAAAAAATACGTGTCCTCCGCAGTCGAGGATTAAGTGAGTCGGCCTGACGAGCTTTACTTCTTTTCTTTTCAAAATAGAAACCTCGCTGCGACATTATGGTTACTGATCGTTGGTAAAGCAAAAAAAATGGCCTGATGAGTATTATTTCCAACAACACGATGAAAAGCATTCGAAAAATAGATGCAGAGCGATGATTATTCATCGAGTAAATAGGTAGAAAAGGTGTCAATACTAGGGGAAAACCCTTTGGGATCAAGATTGATCATCTTATCGATGTATATATATACATACATCAAACGCATTTTGACCGAGGTATTCGTCATACACAGTACGATTCAAGGTGTAAGAAGAGATGGCTTCATCAACAATTGTAAAATGATTATTTGCGTTCGATGCAAACATACTCTCCGATTTTTGGCTTATACCATGTTGAGTATAAGAAACAAAGCGTTGAATTTCTCTTTATCGTAAGGATAGAATGATAAAATGTTAGGTATAACATGTTCTTCAGAATCGGAAAAATAGGTTATGATAAACTGGTTCACTGATAGTGACGCAGCCTCCTGTTTTTTTCTAGATTGTATAAAGTAGGATTATTCGTCATATTTCGTTCCTTTTGACAATTATAAGCCCACAAACCAATCACGAAGATGTCTACACATACCATTGCACCTGGTGATACTTTCTGGGCACTTGCTCAACGCTATGGTTGCTCCTTGGAAGCGATCATGGGTGCCAATCCCGGTGTTATACCGGAACACCTTCAAGTGGGTCAAGTCATACGATTACCTGGCGGTGGTGGAGGATCGTCGGGTTCAGGAAATCAAGGCGCATTGGTACCTAGTGGCAACACACCTCCCGGTGCTCGATTGGATACGACACTGAACGGAAGAGTACCAGGCTGGTGTGAACCGTTACGTAACATGATCAATGCGGCTGCACAAAAGACCTACGTTCCAGCAGATCTGATTGCTGCTGTCATCTATCGAGAGTCAAGTGGTAATATCAACGTTAATGCCACAGTCAATGCCAATGGAGGCGCCGATTCCGGCCTTATGCAAGTCAATCAATATACTGCCGCCGAACTTGAAGGAAAATATCCTGATCGTTTTGCAGGAATTGATGGTGCTGCGAAGAACATTATGTTGGGTGCCAGTTACCTGAGAGATATGTTCAATACTGTGGCTGATCGCAACTGGGACATTGCTCTGCGAGCTTACAATTCTGGACCTAATGGTGTGGACAAAAGTAATCTATATTCCCTACCAACCGGGATCGGTGATCGTAACTATGTCGACAGAGTATTCCGATTTTGGAGTGATATTTCAGCAGGTCGGGATCCTCCTGCTGATCATTATGAGTCTGGTTGAGGTCGAGAGTTTTAGACACTCTCATGGCGTTTTCTTTTTGTTCAACGAATTTTTATATATTAACCAAGCGATTCATCTTTATTATCGTTTATATCTAACTTTAATTCTGAATAAATAGCATATACGGATGATTGTCTGAAAAAGAAGTCGTTGTAGATTTAGACAGCAAACGTGCTGAATCAGTGAACAAAAAAGTATCCTTAGTTACTAGTTCACCGAGCTCTTTTTAGCATTTTCCAATAGGCATACTTCGATTGACAATTCTGATGCTACAGAGTAAGTTAATCTTCCCGTGTACTTTATAAGAGTAGGAATCCAACTGTGTATGTCAGTAAAGGTTCATGTGATAAAAGTGGTACACTGGGAGGTAAACTGTCGTCAGCAAGGTAATCTGTTAATAATCCAGTCATTGATCTTATTCTAAGAAATTATCTCTGCTCGATAGTGACTGACAGCTGTATCGATGGAATTTCTTCTTTATCCTAGAATATACCTTAGGGGGAACAACGACAGGGGTGCTTCTTGTCTGATTGGTTATATGCAGGCGACATGACATTCAGTAGTTTATAGTATAACAGAAAGAAAAAATTCGGTCTATTGCTGAAAAAAATCACTCCATCGATCACTTGACTATAACTTGATGTTTCCAACGATCAGTATCGCTCAACTGATCGCTGCGTGCCAGTTTGCGAATCTGCTCCAAGAAATTCTTAGACGTTGTCATCGGAAATTGATTCGTGTGGTATTCGACACGATGTGATAAGATAATTCGGTTGCACAGCAATCGATGGCATCTTTTGAAAGAGGATCCAGGCGATAGCCGTTTCCTGAAATTCTTATTTGAAACCATTCGATAGTAATACGAAAAGAACAAATCCCAGAATTTGTGAAGCATACGAAAGTAGATATGCTAGCAGAAGTGTATGTAGTTGCCGAACACTAAGCTGTGTACAGGCTAGACTAAAGGAGAGTACAACGTGTGGTAGAGCACTGATAATAATGATCAGCGGAGTCAAGTAGAGTTCTCGTTGCGTGACACACTGTTTCTTGAGCATCTGTACAAATTGTACGTTTGCATTGGCTGTTTTCGCTTTTATACGTGTGGCGAACACAATCAACAGTGTAATGGCGACGGTTTGTAAAGTGAATGGGCCGAGATAATTGAAAAGTGTGTTGACACGGTTGTAACTTGCAATAATGGGATTCTGGAGTTCATTACGCATGCAGCTGTGACCAGTTGATCGGCAACGAAGGTGTAATGCAATGTTCCATGTGTATGCATCGAAGCGAGAATTACCAGCGTCGCTTCGCTATACCAGATCGAAATCCGTGGATTTCTCGAAGGTAACATCTTCGGAAAAATGGCGACGTAGAGACGATCTAGAGCGACCCAGCTCGTCAGCCAGTAAGTGGCTCGAGTAAATATCGAAAGAAGATAAGACAGTGTCTTGCATGAGAGCACGCGTAGCGAAGGCATGCTAACAACATCATCCAGTGACCGTATCAACATATGAATAAACTGAAGTAGCAGACTGAGGAGCACACATTGATTTAGGATCGGCACAATAAGTAGCTTGAATGTAACAAACGAACACAAATTATTGAACAGGCCAATGGAGAAGGATAGACTAGCCAGACAAACATAAGTCGACTGGTGAGCCAAGTTGTCGGAGATGATCAGTGAGTCGATCGTAAATCCTAATGCATTCATACTAGATTCACACAGACGACCTTCATGACAATGAGAACACAAACAAACGAAGTCTTTGCTCTTATGAAGATTGCCGCGAATATAGTGGCCACCTGATAGACATGCCGAACACTGATCACTAGCGAGAGAATGTCCAAAACAATCGACGCGTCGATGATCACATTGACAAATACGCAGATAGTTATGATCGTGAAAGCAGAGAAGATCAATCGACTCGCGACAGAGACGATGATATTCGAAAATAGCCGGTATTCGCGACGTATTATCTATCATCACAGGAAAAACACTAAGTATCGCAATACTTTTCGGAGAGATCAAGGCGAAAGACCATCTCTTGTTCGAATGAGCGCAGAATGAACTCACCTTTTTAGGGTTCGGCCCGCGAGTACAATTTAGAATCATTCTAAAAGGTTTTGGTTCAAAAGGGGTTCTGTGAAACCCTAACTGAACTATCCATGTTTGCTATGACAAAATGGTTCGGTCAAGCAAAAAGTTCAGTCAAATGATGAATGAAACCACTCATCACTCCTTTTTCAGAGGAGGTTCAGTTTCGCACGTGAACCACCGAATTTCGGTGGTTTTATTTCAAAAACCATCTTCGAATCCAGTAACAGAATCTGCTGGATCTCTAAAAATTATATGGTTTTCTTGTCAGCATACATACCTATCAAATTGATAAACATGCTTCGAATCATAAACACATGCCAGAACGACAGTACTGAACATAAGACTTCGAATACATACCTCACCATTGAAAATAGCTGAAGATTAATCTAAATGTAAAGAGATACTATGATTTATATTTATTTAAAACATATAATTTACTCTTGAAATTAGATAAAGAGGACCCTAACTAAAAAAGGATATTATTTTTCTTCATTAAATGTATAAAAATCATCATCGAAATCAAATGAGGATGACCTAAATATAAATAGAGGCAATCATTTTTACTTATGTAAAATATAAAACTTACCATTGAAAATTGATGAAAATGAATCTAAATACGAAAAAAAGATGTTAGCTTTGTTCATTTTAAATATGTAACTCACCATTGAAATCAAATGAATAGCAACCTAAACATAAAAAAATTGTCATTTTTATTTATTGAAAGCATATGACTTACTTTAAAATGAAAAGAAGATGAATCTAAATATAAAATAAGATATTCTTTTTATTTATTTAAAATGTATAACTCATCATTGATATTAGATGAAGGCGAACCTTAAAATAAAAAGAAGTTGTTATTTTTTTATTTAAAATACATAACTTACTGTAGAATTCAGCTCACGACGAACCTAAATAGAGTAAGAAATTACGAGTTTTATTTATATAAAGTATATGACTTACTATGGACATTAGATGAAGATAAATCTAAACACAAAAAGAAGTTATCATTTGTATTTATACGAAATATATAACTTACAATTGAAGTCAGACGACAACGAATTTAAATATAAAAGTTATTATTATTTATTCTGCAATACACAACTCGCCATTGAATTCAAATGAAAAATAATCTAAACATAAATAGAAATTATTATTTTTATTTAAAATTTGCAACTTACCATTAAAATTAGATATTATTTGATGTATTTTAAAATTCATAACATACTATTGACACCAGATGTAGATCAATCTGAGTACACAAAGAATTTATTATTTGTATTTATGTAAAATACATGACTCACCATTGAAAATAGATAAGGATAGATCCAAATATAGAAAGAAGATAGTAATGTTATTGTTATTTGTACAAAGTATAGAACTCATTTTTGAGATTAGATGAGGGTGAACCTAAATATAGAATAAATGCGGAAACCTCGGATTGAAAGCCGGATGTTATGTGTACTTCAAAAAGTAAAGACGATGACAAATTAGTTTTAATGAATTTATCTAAAATAAAACATCCTTGCGCGCACTAAGGAATCGCCCCTTAGGCCCTGCGGATGTCCTCATTTTGACCCGTAGGACGTGGTGAGGAGTTAGTTCCACCGAAGTAATTACTTGCATCAACGGAAAATTTGTTTTACCGGCTTTCTATATCGTTAATGAAAGAATTTCTACGTTATAAACTCATATTTATTAGGTCAAAATGCGGTACAAACTGAGGAGGATTATGTTGAAAAGGTAAAAGAGTATCATAATGTGTACCGGTGTAATAATAAATACGAGGTCCTATTTTGTTTCTGTCTGATTCATATCCAAGGTATATTAAATGATCACCTGCTGTTTTCTTATTAATATTTGCGATATAATTATGCAATCTATAAATATAACTTTCTATTTTTTATCTTATGTCTATCCTTCATATTTTCATTCTCTTGTGTTGCGACACAAGTTTATTTCATTTTGATCTCAGTTTCTTTTTATTAATGGCAAATGATTGCAGTTCTCGACAAGGACAAATTGGTGATGTTTATTTCAATTCTGATATTAATTTGTGTTTTGCATCCTACGATGATATAGAAGATTTGTGCAATAACATCAATTGAGCATATAGAGGTAAGCCATCAACGTCATCATTTGGTGAAAGTTATTCCGATCAGATTGCTGAACAACATTTATTCACTGGACCACAAATTATACCTGAGGAACAATCTAATATCATTCTTGCAGGCAAGCCAAAGTCATCTGCAGAATTCCAGATTGTTGGTTGTTGCAAAATTAGTTCTTATGATGAAAATATACAAATAACTGAAAAGGAAAAAAATGATATTATTCAAAATTCAAATATCATATGTTATAATGATATTGACGATAGAGAGCAGCATGAGATAAGTTGTATTAATTCAATATTTCTTGTAAGTGGTAGACTGAGATAACGAATCGACAGTTTTTTTGTTTTCGTTGATGACTTCAAAACAAATTGTTGATTTCTTGTTTTTTACGTTTTCGACGTTTCGACTTTCAACTATGTGGTCATTTTCAAGAGATAGATGTTGTTGCTTTTGTTGTTGTTTCTGTTGTTTTTGTTAGTTTGCAGCTCATTTTCTATTGTACCACCGAGAAATTCAAGATTTTATTCAAAATTCAAATATCATATGTTTTAGATGCTAGATACATATATTGCATGCGGAATATAGAAAAGTTCTGTAGCTACGTAGAAGTTTTATGTGAATGCTATTTGGTGGTAAGAGTTGGTTTTGTTGGATTTAATTGGCTGAAGATGGTGGAATATTATAATCTGCTATTTTGGAAAGACTGCGTAAGTGTTCTGATACTGTAGTGATTTTTGGCGCTGTTTTAGGGGCAGCGTAATTCGAGAGTGGTGATGCTCGTTGATGTGTTGGCTTGTTTTGTGTTTGTATGCGACGAAGAACCGGTCGGAATAAACAACCTATAGTTCGGTCACACATTGAATTTCCCTTAATGCATATGAGAAAGTGTATCAATGCGCCAATAATTATGATAATGCAAATGATATCTATTATATCTCTCCAGCTGGAGAAGGTTGGTGGACGTCGGGAATGATCCTGAAAGATTTTAGTAAGTGTAGTTTGATTTATAGAACTGTTGAACAGGTATTCGATCATCACCCGATGATCGTTGATTGTTGTTTGAAGAGCTTTGATATCATTGTTCGCAGTTAGTTCTCGCTTTTGATATTTGGTTTTCGGAATGATTTTGACGTTTTCGTGACGTTGGCTACATGTAGCTTCTCTTATCAGTTTTAATACTTGAATGTAGGTGACGGATTCTACGCATGATTTGTTATCTTCGAAGGTGTGATTTGTATTATGAAGATGTTCATTTGGTTTAGGAGGAGCTGGTAGAGAATAACAGAAGTTGGTGGCAAGTTGATAGTTGAGTGAAAGAACGAGAAGAAAATAGTAATTCATTGTGGGAGTTTTTTCTGAAAATGTCGAATAGATATAAAGAAGATATCAATATTAAATAAGAATCACTCACCGAGTAGCCGATTTCGGTAATAATGGCACTTGGTAAGTTTATTCGCACAATAGAAAGACAAAGAAATATATATTTGATTTATATAGTATTTTATTTTATTAAGATACAGATAATAAAACAAAAAGATATTTGACTATAAAAGATGAATACCAGCACGTTTAATATTTTTCTATATAGCAGGTGAGTATGAGATAGACAATTGCATATGCTGTTATTATTTGATCTATCGAATAGACAAACACAGAGACCAACGTGTTATAATTTTTAAAAACAAAAATTTGTTTAGTATTTCCAGTCTTTCTTTTAGTTATTTCAGGGATATGCTATATGCTCAAGAATGCGGCATGATGCTATCGTGGAAAAAAACAAAGAGGTAACTATACTAATTTTATTGTAAATCATGATTTTAAAATTTGTTTAGAAACAAACTTATTTAAAAACAATCGAGTATTATGACGACAAAGTAAAGAAAATGGTATGATGAATTGTAGTAATTTTTGATCATATTAAAGTTTCATGTATATCTATATGTATTCTAAATGCTCTTTTTCTTTTTTTCTCTACGCATAATATTTTTATGGAAGTATTTTTGTTCTATTTTTCTTTGTTCTCTGAAGTTTCTGTGCTTTAATCAAGTTACTTTCATTATTTCACGTTTTGTTTTGTTATATGTTACATTAAATAAAGATGCCTTGAATCTAATAGAATGTTCTTCAAAGCAGCATTAGTCTGTAAGTGCTTACTTAATTTTCTACCATTATCAACAGCGAATGTCTACGACTACCTTTGGCGACACTATGGTTTACAAACGAGCAAGCTCTTTGGTCGATTTGTAACAGAAGAACTTCGATTGCGTAGATCACAAAATGCTATTCGATACATTTCTATATGTAAAAAAGAAAATTTAACCCCTACATTCGCTCATTTTCATTTAGCAAATCCTTATATAAACAGTAAAAGATTAAGAAAAAAGTGTACTCGTCATATTTTACAGGCAGAAATAAAGTTCAAATACCGTCTTATAAGTCGAACCAAAAAGTTTTTGAAGCAATTAGATTTAGAATTAAAACAATGTGTTCCTCATTTAATTTATGTACGTTTACAGTCTATTTCACAAAAAATTGTTAAGAAAAGAATGAATCAAATTGGAAATGGACAAGAAAACAAACTCAATGGATTACGTGCAGCAAAATTAAGTGAAAGTATTTACGGACGTCCCATTAATCCCGTAAGGATTACTTCGTGTAAAATTCTCGATCCAGTTACCAATGTATTACAAGAATTGGGTGATCCTGTGACAAATCTTTCACACTACACATTAAGTGATATCGAAAATGCAGCTCTAATTAACGGACTAGATCATGTGTATCCACCTACAAAACTTGATGAACCACAATTTGTATGCAATATCGAATACTTCTATGCTCGTCTTTTAAATGTAAAACCAGCGCATCGACATTACGAGCAGAAATCATCAGGTGAAGTTGTTCGTCATCAATTAACAACAGCACAACTCAGTGCTGCATCTGAACTTCGAGAGACTGCAAATTCTTTTCGAAAAGTCGCTCAATCGGAGTTGAAGAATGTCGGTGCTGACTATCGTAAAATTTTTAGTACTATTCGTTCTCTTGCAAAAAACGAATCTATTATTATTACTCGACCAGATAAAGGACGCGGCGTAGTAATTATGGATCGCGCAGATTATGTACAAAAAATGAATTTAATTCTTGATGATAAATCTGCTTTCACTTTAATAAATCATGATCCTACAATAGATACTGAAAACGAAATTATTAAATTTCTCGGAGTTTTAAAAAAAGAAGGTTTTATTACTAATCAAGAATATGATATGGCCTGTCCTTCTGGATCGAGACCGGCTCGAATATATGGCGTACCTAAATTACATAAAAAACGAGAAAATTATCCTCTTCGACCTGTAATGTCCGCTACAAAAACAGCAGCATATGGACTCGGTAAAATGTTAGCTAATCGTCTCACTGCACTTCGCACAAGTCCGTATATGATCAAAGATACATTCGATTTTGTTCGAAAAATCAAAAGTTTACAACTTGGCGATAAAAAAATGATTTCTTTTGACGTTACGAGCCTCTTTACAAAGGTTCCACTTACATATACTATCGATATGATACTCGACAAAATGTATCCAAAATGTTCTTTATCGTGCACGTATAAACAACGAAAGCGTCTTTGTGTCGAATGCAGAAACAGGCGAGATTTTGAACATCTTCTTCACTTAGCCACATCAAAAACGCATTTTACCTTCGATAAAAAAATGTACGTTCAGCATAATGGTGTTGCAATGGGTGCTCCTTTGGCTCCAATTATCGCCGATATTTTCATGTCACATCTGGAGGATAAGTTGATGGATCGCTTGAAAGAAATTGGTGTCTGTGAGTGGTATCGATATGTCGACGATACGTTTGTACTGATTGAACCTACAACAGAAGTAGAAGATATACTTAACATTTTAAATAATTTTCATTCATCAATCAAATTCNACGTTCAGCATAATGGTGTTGCAATGGGTGCTCCTTTGGCTCCAATTATCGCCGATATTTTCATGTCACATCTGGAGGATAAGTTGATGGATCGTTTGAAAGAAATTGGTGTCTGTGAGTGGTATCGATATGTCGACGATACGTTTGTACTGATTGAACCTACAACAGAAGTAGAAGATATACTTAACATTTTAAATAATTTTCATTCATCAATCAAATTCACACATCAATCAGAACAAAATTATTCCATTCCTTTCCTTGATGTATGGATTACTCGGTCGTCCTCAACTAAACGTTTTCAAACAGCCGTTTATCGAAAAGAGTCATTCTCCGGACTTCTGACAAAAAGGAATTCATTTGTTCCTACAGCATATAAAAACGCGAGTATAGTCGGCATGATCCACAGAGCTTTAAATATTTGCTCAACATACGAATCTTTAGCCATTGAATTCGAAAATATTCGCCAAATTGGCTTCCACAATGGTTACTCTAAATCATTTATCGACACTCGAATAGGCACCGGCTTAACTAAATTTCTCAACCCATCTGTAACGAATACCAGCGTCAATATGGAAGAGGAAAAGAAAAAGATGTACATAGAAGTACCATACACTGGTGCCACTACAAAATCGTTCACCAAACAATTAGCACGAATATCCGAAAAACTTCGTCCTGATCTTGATGTTCGCTTTTACGCTAAACCACCACCACCAGTCCAAATTCATTTTAACACGAAAGATCCAGTACCAAAACACTTACAGTCGAACGTAGTGTACTCTGTTAAATGTGCGCATTGCGATGATTTCTACGTCGGCGAAACCGAAAGACAAATCATCCGCAGACTTTGGGAACATGGTGCACCAAAATCACTATTTCAAACAAACATAATTTCACTCGACGAAACAAATAACAGCCTAAATGAAGAAAACAACAACAATCAAATTGAAAACACACAGGTGCGCAAAATGGGACAACACGTACATAAAACAATGCGTCAACGAGCGACACCATATCCTACATCAGAAAATCGAACCGAAGTAACAATTCGTAAATCGAGAAGAACTACAGCAAACAATCAATCCACACCACCTTCTTCATTCATCTACACAGGAAGCGCCATATCTCGTCATATAAACGAAACAAACCACACTATAGACTGGGAACATTTCAAACTAGTATGGCAGGATGGAAATCATCATAAGCTATTAACCAAAGAATCTCTCGTTATTCAAGCTTATCAACCACAATTGAATCGCACAACACATTCCAGTCCAATGTACATCTTTCCCGAAGGTCTCCCACAAAATCTAATTCCTGATCCTCAAACTAATCATCAAAATCAAACAACTATCTCACAACCACCACATAGTTGAAAGTCGAAACGTCGAAAATGTAAAAATCAACAATTTGTTTTGAAGTCATCAACGAAAACAAAAAACTGTCTATTCGTTATCTCAGTCTACCACTTACAAGAAATATTGAATTAATACAATTTATCTCATGCTGCTCTCTATCGTCAATATCATCACATATGATAATTGAATTTTGAATAAAAAACGAATACAACTCATTTCTTTAATATTTGCAAATTATATTCTAACCACAATGCCTCGTAGTTATATCCGAAAGAAGCAACCTCATTATTCGACTGCTGACCTGGATAATGCATTGAAATCTATTCGGAGAAACACACTGACCGTAAAGGAGGCATCGAAGAAATATCATATTCCACCATCAACTCTCTATGCACGTTTATCTAATCGTCGTGGAGATGGAAAGTCCGGGGCTAAAACTATTCTAACAAATGAAGAAGAAAAACTTCTTATACATATCATACAGAAGTTCCAAGAATGGCAACAACCATTGACTCGATCGGATCTTATCTCAATCGCGCGTAATTTTATGATGAAGCTCAACAAGACAAATGTCACGTCTACCTCTTCGTTACGAGATTGGTTTCTTTGCTTTCGTCAGCGATGGATGAATGTAATAAAGCTGGTGGAGGCGTATAAACTTGAAAAAATCAGATCAGTTTCGTGCACACAATTAGTTGTTGGTAAGTGTAAAATTAATTTGTTAACTGCTTTTATAATCCTGCTTTTAGATCGTTGGTTTGATCATTNGTGGTACAATAGAAAATGAGCTGCAAACTAACAAAAACAACAGAAACAACAACAAAAGCAACAACATCTATCTCTTGAAAATGACCACATAGTTGAAAGTCGAAACGTCGAAAACGTAAAAAACAAGAAATCAACAATTTGTTTTGAAGTCATCAACGAAAACAAAAAAACTGTTTATTCGTTATCTCAGTCTACCACTTACAAGAAATATTGAATTAATATGATTTTTAGTTCTTGAAGAAAGTTATGAGTAATAAATGAAAAGCTTTAAAACTTGCCAACGAAGAAGCTGATTTACTAAAACATTGAAATTTAATAAATAATTATTTTTCTTATGTTTAGAATGAAAATTCAGGTAAACTACCTGCAGAACAAATTTCTCGATTGTGAAGTGATTCACCTGCACAAGCGGCTCTTATACTGAAGAATTAAATAAACGATTGAATGAATGTCATGAGACGGTGAGGGTGGGTGAGGGTGAGGGTGAAAGTGAGAAAATAAAATCCAGTCTCATATCATCATACTCAAGTTTGATAGAATTATATAAACTTGGAATATGTAATACATCAAGATGAGATGATCATAATCATAGTTAGTTTATTTTTTACGAGTTTGAATCTCGTACCATATATATAGAAGTCTTATGTAACAAACGTACAAATGAATAGATAAATGGATGGAAACCATAATAAACTAGATGAGGGCAAAAACTTGTTTGATTCTTGCACAATGTAGACTGATTAACAGAGCATACGGGCAAATGTTCACAAGATTTTATCTTCACATCCGATAACAATCCAGAAACTGACAATTGTACTTTTTAAACTAATAAAAACTTTCGATATATCTAACGAACCATTTAAACATTTTTCAAGAATAAATCAATGTTCTAGGAATACTGGATTCATTAACGTTTTCATCATCATTGACGTCCAGGGATATTCACTCATCACTACTCCAAGCTTTCATATGTCTCAAGTCTGACCTCACACATCATTTACGAATAACAACTTCGGCCATAGATCGATACATATAAGAAACTAACTAAAAAAAAAGCGTCACAAATACCGCTAAGTCCATCAAAACCACCAAGACCACCAAAACCACCAAGACCACCAAAACCACCAAGACCACCAAAACCACCAAGACCACCAAAACCACCAAGACCACCAAAACCACCAAGACCACCAAGACCACCAAGACCACCAAGACCACCAAGACCACCAAAACCACCAAAACCACCAAGACCACCTAGACCACCAAAACCGCCAAATATTTAAATCGTCGACATCGTAATTACCATGAATACCACCGTTATATCGGGTGACAGCTGCTGAAGAGTAATGTCAGTTGAAATGAGTATGAACCATAGAGAAAAAAATAGCTTGATAATGATCCATAGATAATGATTATTTCTGATTCATCTGTAGCTTCTTCTATGTCAGTCGAGTTTGTCAGAATTCTTCTGATTTTTCTGAATTTGTCGCAAAATCAAAATCCCCATTAACTCATGCTCGCATATGTATGTCGTGGTTATTGTATTGTAAGAAACTAATCGGCAGTTATCTGTTAACAGAACTACGAGTGTTTTAAAGTAAGATATCACAGCGTTCTTATAGATTTGATGATTGTCTTTAAAGCCATCTGTTTGAGCATATCGAAAAGCGGCTTAGCTTTTCCAATAAGCTAAACGCCTTGTTTCCGAAGAGAATCGATAACGTTTGTTTTTTCCAAGATTTTCCACGTTTTCTTATTGACTAAAATGCCATGGGGTAATTAATTCTTCGAAAATGAATTCACAACAAATTGTTAGAGCACCTCGGTGAGGTATTTGGCGTTCTATTTATATAAAAGATGCTGAGTGTTCTAACTCACTCTTCAGCACAAAAAACAGATATATTTTTTTTTAGGAGTGGCAATTTCACTTAACTTTAGGTGTTCAAGTTAACGTCACTCCTGCGGTAAATCGTAGCTCAATTTTCTATTTTGTGGCTTCAAAAAGAAATAAAAGATCATGTGACTTGGTTTTTCAGGTTGACAAACGATCTTTTTTTCTTGTTTCTTTTATCTATCATCGAATAAGACTTGGGAAGAACGAAACGAACACAATGAGAGATGCTGCATGAAGCTCTCAGCAAACTATATCGTGAAACTTTTTACGGTCATGTGTTTTTTTTACTGAAAAACGTCAAATGGTGCAAAACAACCAGTGAAAACTGACTTGGTGGCATTTAGTGTTCTCGAAAACAAAACTTACATAATCAGAATAAATCTCTAATGTAAGCTGTAGAGTTTTTTTAACTTACACTATACTTTTTAGCGAAAAAATTTAATTTCGAGGTGTCAGTTTCTTTTGAAGAAAATCGAATCGGCTTGCGAAGGAGTCAAAGACATAAAAGATTTTCTACTTTTAACTCTTGAAGCGTGTATTTTAAATATCAAAACAGAATTCAATGAGCATGCGTGTTCTAACGCCATCTTTCTGCGCACGTTAACAATTCGTATAACTGTTGAAATGATTACACGTCATTTGTTTTCGACAAAAGCATATATAACTATATCACCACCATGAGTTACTACTGATAACGAACAAAGTCAAACATTTTTCATCGCTTGCAGTCTCTACGGTACGGTCCGCTACACGATTGAAATACAACATGCACACATTTTCCACATTACCCGTCGAACTTGTTTACCGAATTATGGATCATCAAAATGAGGAGACGCTATTTTGCTCAATGCAAAATATTTGCCGGCGGCTCAATCAGATCCTGAGCACCTATGGACGATACCGAGTAAGTTTACTAGGCACCTTAACACTCTTGTCGGCTGTACTCCACATAAGCTTGGTGACATCTGCCGGCGTAAATTTCCTCATAGGCTGAGGTAAATTAATTTCATAGTCCTCAAATAATTTGATCGAATCACACGATCACAGTGTGAAGTAATCAAATCAAACATTCCTCCATTCTCTCGTCTTTCTCCTATGTATGTTGAACTATTCGATACATAAGTGCATCAACTATCACTTTTGATGAAACCTCACAAATGAAGCAAACTGATCTCCACAATTTCAGAGTCTATGCCTATATTCATTCTCACCATCACCCACACCAAATCCAACTCCCACATATCACAAGAGTAGGATTTCAATTTCATCGGAGGGCGCCCTCAAAAGAGATATCTAGCTACAATCAATAGCTATTCATAGTTATATCCGACTA
This sequence comes from Adineta ricciae, assembly GCA_905250025.1. Classification (NCBI taxonomy): domain Eukaryota; kingdom Metazoa; phylum Rotifera; class Eurotatoria; order Adinetida; family Adinetidae; genus Adineta; species Adineta ricciae. The sequence goes on along the minus strand of CAJNOJ010000617.1, from coordinate 10,000 downwards.
TTTCCACTCGATCAGCTCACAGTAATCTCCTGTCCATATTGCCCACACAGCTCCTCTTCTCTGAACGCAGTCTTTCCTGCGCAACAACTACCATCGTCATCCGCCCTGAAACTGACATATAGATCCCCCTACTCCCTACAAATCGTCCCCAAACGTCCCTATTTCATATCACATATATACAGTCGGAAGTGTCATCAAAGGTTTTCTTTGCTACTTGTCCCTTTCATAATAGATTCCTTTCATGTAGAAACTCACCACACTCAACCTCAATTCGAACAAAATCGGTGCTAAAGGAGCACAACACATTGCGGATGCGTTGCGAACGAACACGGTAATATTGATCTCATTCCACGGAAGGTGAAGTATTCATTCTCCCTCACACTTACAGACGCTCACCACACTAGATCTCGATTATAACGGAATCGGTGCTAAAGGAGCAAAACACATTGCGCATGCGTTGCGAACGAACACGGTAATATTGATCTCATTTCACGCAAGGTGAAGTATTCGGTCTATCTCACACTTACAGACGCTCGCCACGCTAAACCTCCGCCGTAACGAAATTGGTGATGAAGGAGCACAACACATTGTGAACGCGTTGCGAACCAGCACGGTAATAGTGATCTCATTCCACGGAAGCTGAAGTACTCAGTCTCTCTCATACCTACAGACACTCAACACGCTAAACCTCGTCGCCAACGGAATCGGTGATGAAGGAGCACAACACATTGCGGATGCGTTGCGAACGAACACGGTAATATTGATCTCATTCCATGGAAGGCGAAGTATTCATTCTCTCCCACACGTACAGACACTCATCACACTAGATCTCGGCTCTAACCGAATCGCTGTTGAAGGAGCAAAACACATTGCGGACGCGTTGCGAACGAACACGGTAATATTGATCTCATTTCACGCAAGGTGAAGTATTCGGTCTATCTCACACTTACAGACGCTCGCCACGCTAAACCTCCGCCGTAACGGAATTGGTGATGAAGGAGCACAGCACATTGCGGATGCATTGCGAACGAACACGGTAATATTGATCTCATTCCATGGAAGCTGAAGTATTCATTCTCTCTCGGATCTACAGACACTCGCCACACTAGATCTCGAGTATAACGGAATCGGTGCTAAAGGAGCAAAACACATTGCGGATGCGTTGCGAACGAACACGGTAATATTGATCTCATTCCACGGAAGGTGGAGTACTCAGTCTCTCTCATACCTACAGACGCTCGCCACGCTAAACCTCCGCGAGAACGGAATTGGTGATGAAGGAGCACAGCACATTGCGGATGCATTGCGAACGAACACGGTAATATTGATCTCATTCCATGGAAGCTGAAGTATTCATTCTCTCTCGGATCTACAGACACTCGCCACGCTAAAACTCCAGTATAACGAAATTGGTGCTAAAGGAGCACAAAACATTGCGGACGCGTTGCGAACGAACACGGTAATATTGATCTCATTCCACGGAAGGTGAAGTATTCATTCTCTCTCGCACCTACAGACACTCGCCACACTAAACCTCGCCGGCAACAGAATCGGTGATGACGGAGCACAACACATTGCGGGTGCGTTGCGAACGAACACGGTAATATTGATCTCATTCCACGGAAGCTGAAGTACTCAGTCTCTCTCATACTTACAGACGCTCGCCACACTAGATCTCGGCAGGAAGCAAATCAGTGATGAAGCAGCGCAACTCATTGCGGACGCGTTAGGTCGGAATGCAGTAAGACTGATGCTTTGGTGGAACAAAATTTGGAGTATCTGATTTATCGAATTCTTAGAGAGTCAAAATGGTGTAGATCTTGCGCTGAATGGAATGGGAGAACAAGTTATAGTCGATCTGGTGATTCTTTTCGTAGAAAGGATGTTTTTCGTTCGAGAACTTAGTTGGTATCAGTTGGTGTGTGATTTTGGTGGTATTGATAGGTAACGGGTGGTCGGAAAGTTTTGGGACAAAAGTAAAACGTTTATTTCTACATCATTTTTCACTTTTATTTTCTAACTTCTTCATCAAAAATACAATGGCACACAACGAACCAAACAGTATATTCACAAAATAGAAAAAGGTCCTTTGTCTTCAATTTTTCGTAATTTTCGACGAACACCTTTCATCATGGTTTGGACGACATTCAAATCAACTTTTTTCAATTGTGTTTTGATTCTATTGATTAACTGTTCTTGATTCATAGCTGTCCAACCTCCACTATACACCTGCTGAGCCAATATTCCCCAAAAATCTTCAATTGGTCGGGCCTTTGGAACATTTGGGGGATTGACATGTTTTGGCACAAATGGTACTTTTTGTTCGCTCAACCAGTCTGTTGTCTTTTTGGCATAATGTGAGCTAGCTAGATCCGGCCAAAAGATATATTTATCATCAATATGATGTTCATTGATAAATTTAATCAATTTTGGTAAACATTTTCCAATATAGACGCGGGCATCAACCGCTGGTCCGTTCGTTGTTCCAATGTATGGTGCCGAAATGCCTTTGCTGGATAATGCCAACCAGACCAATATTTTAGGTTCGAATTTTTGTTTTGATTTGTACTTTACATCTGGTGGAGCAGTTTCTTTGTCAGAAGAATAAAATCCGGCGTTTCCGGGCATATTAACACCTGAAAATGTAAAATACTTTTCATCATCAACAATGATGAAAGTTTCGGAATCCATGATTTCTCGACGTAATTTTCGACACTTGATCGGTATTTGTTCCATTTGTTTTTCACTGTATTTTGGTGCACGTTGTCGCTTGTAGTGTTTTAAGCCAAGTTTCTTCAAATTCTCTTGAATACACGTCTTTGACACGGTAAATTTCGAAGCCAACGTTCTTTGGCTGATACCAACACGGTTTTCAGCCAACTTTTTCAATTTTCGTTGCTGCTTCTTCTTCAATTTTGTTGGACGACCTTTTCTTGGCTTGTCGTCACATGGCAGACCACTTTTGAAACGTTGTATGGTACGATAAATTGTTGATCGTGAAATACCTTCAACTTGAAAATGTTTTACAACATCAGATTCTTTTATTCGTCCAAGTAGAGAATAGATGCGTCTTCGAACATCAACTTTTTTTTCCACACAGGAACTCATCGTTGAAATATGTTATATATATCTAGAAAGAGATTCAAACCGACTACAAACCTGTATAAAAATGAGTTTTTATTTCAAGCTTTTAAATGGTTTTTTTTACTAGACATTTTGTCCCAAAACTTTCCGACCACCCGTTAGTGGATGAATAAAAAATGAATTGTGTTGCCAGAAGAGGATGTGACCTTAATGAGAATGCTTGTTGTTGTGGAAAAATATATGTGGATTAGTGGAGGTGAATGCTTTAGTTGCGTGGTTGTAACAGAACAGTGTTTGATGGAAGAGGTGCCATGGTACGATGCTTATATGAGAGATTCTCGTGGATTGGAATTTCTTTCTGAAAGTGTGTGATTGACAAGACAACATTACTGCAGACTGCTCGACTATATTGGAGATGTGGCAGAATTGTATTGACAGGAGTACAGCACGTATGCATTTTACATGTCAGTTCTCGTAAAGGCAAAGTGATCAGACCAAGGTACATTGAATGGGACAGATGTTTCTTTATTATCTAGCTGTTTTATGTTTGATTCCAAATCCTAAATGTATTGAGAGCTTGATAATGAAGTGTTATGTTTGTTGCAATTTATTTTTGGAGAGGATAGTATGTATCCGTTATCTATGAATTCTGTGGTGCATTGGAAAGAAACAATGTAGTATAAAGTGAATGAAATGGCACAGTGAAGGGAGAATGGTCAAAAAGTAGGGCAGCAAATCGCGCTGTTAGACTAATCGTTTGCCACGATCAGCGTAGTCTGAGAAGAAGTTATTTCGTCGATTATGATCAGCTCCATGCACTCTCAGTGTAGATCCATATGAAAATATCAGAGAAGTATGTGTTGCAACATTTTATCGCGGAAAAAGCACTGGAATATACTCTCGAACTTGTTCCCAGGTCGAACAATCCCATACTCGGATCCCATCGAATCCCATCGGATCCAATACAGAATTTTATCGGATCCTACAGGAATTCGACGGATCCGATGAAATCCTGGTGACGGAATCGCATTGAATTCCGACGGTCTCGGATCCGATCGGATCCAGCATCGGATTTGTTGACCTGGGTTTGTATATTATTCTGTTAACAGGGTTTTTCGTTTATGGTTTGCTTACGTGTAAACTCTCTACACTGCTTGAAACTATAGGAAATTTGAGGCCGTAAGAATAGCGGAGGATAACCAGTTTGACGAGTTTTCTCAGTCAGATTTAGACTGGTACATTTAATATCTAATGATAGGCCCCTATTGTACCCTTGCTCTAAGATCTATCTTTCTAATGATGAAAAAACTGAAACCAGTTAGTTGTGCATCATTCAACATCATAGCCTGTGCGCTGAGATATTATATATTTGTAGCGTTCCTCAACATTACACTGTAAGACAACGTACATTTCGTTTGATTTGGGTACCTGCCTTTGAGTTCTCTGCATGTATCGGCGATTGAAACCTCGCACGAAATGATGATCATTGAAGAGAAGTGGATTTTGGCTATCTGACGTCACTCCAGACTGATTTTGTGTCTGTAGTGTTGCTAGGTTTTGAGATGTATCTGAAATTATATGTATATATACCGCCTTTTTGAAAGGGGTTAACAGAACTTAGTCAAAGTACACTCATATAAATTGAGTGGACTGCTCTGTAAAAAAATACCGGGCTATAAGGAACTATCTAAGGTTCTAGCATAGATTCAGAACCTTTTAAGGTTTCATTCGTTTAACAATAAACCATCAAAAGGTTTTAGATAATTTAAAAAACTATTTGAGAAAACCAAATGGTTTGGTACACCCAAAAGGGTTTTAGTTTGCACTACTTTTCCAAATACGGAATCTTCACAGATAAAAAATGCTTCCAGACACTTGAAAGGGTTCTATATTGCACCATATTTTTTCATTCAGANATAAGTAGTTGAATAGGGAACCAATAGATAGTGGAAGGTAGAGCAACTAAAATGAACTGTTCTCTGGAAGACTAGAACCATTTTTTGGGAAAATAGAAAAAAGTTTTGGATAAAACCAGATTGGGCTTGAACCTTAGAGGGTTCTGAAAATGGTACCGAAATCTAGAACCTTATATGGTTCAGTATGACGCCTTTTTTTTTAAAGAGTATTCTATTGATCGCGTTAATTTATATAAAACTATTTCGGTACGTTCGTCGGATGAGTAAGCGTGTCATATCCGTTAACGTTTTAATTCGTGCACGAAAAGAATTACAAATGGTCCGGCGAGTCGTTATACTGACCATGATCTTGATACTTGTTTGTTTGCCTTATACAATCTTTATTATTGTCTCTCTGTTCACCAATCCACCACGATATCATTTTCGAATTGCTTACGTATTTGTGGATCTAGTGTATACATTTGTCATGATTACTCTATTCCAGTTTACTGAACCTCTTAAATCATATGTGAAAAAGAAACTTATACGATCGCGGACGAATGTCATTGCCGTTGTGAGGGCAGCATAAACATCGTCACAATTGTGTTTACTGTAGATGTGAGTGTGTGCACATTTTATTTTATTTGTGGTGAATATCTTCATCACATAAGATTACTTTTATGAGAGAGTGGATGATATTGAGAGATGGGTTTTAGTGGCAAGTCTCACTCTCTAAATATATACAGCACAAACTGAAAAGATAAAAATGACTTTTTTTTTGTTATTTTACGATTGTCAATATTATTGAAATACTAATTCTGAAGAAGAAAAAAGCTGTAGAAGTTTTAACTGTATAATATTCTGTGTTGAAGTCGGATTCATTTCTATAGTTCCTTTTTACGTTCATGTTCGGGATCTCCTTCTGATTGCATTGCAGCAGTGATGCTTCCCACTGATGCCGGTGCTCCATAAGTGCCAATGTGTTTCGTGGCTGTATTGGAGTACTGAATCGAATTTGGATCCACTTCCCGAATATCGACGATTTTTGAATTGAATGAATCCAAGTTGGCTTCACCTTTAATACCAAGATTGACTTTTCCGTGCGGATGATCAGCTAATCGTTCGTTATTGATCAAATTCTTTGGTAGATCACCTTGGGTCTTACGTTGTCTATTTATAGCACCAGAGTTTTTCTGAGGTATAGCTTCTTGCTTAATTATCTCATAGTCAGACTTCGGTAATTTTATTTGAACGTCAGTATACTTATTCGTTGGATCCATTTCATTTTTGTGCTTTAAATAATTTTTCTGATGTCGGTTGATGCTTTCGGATGTCCATGTTTCGCCTTCGGGTGTTGCAACCTTTGGTAGCTGTTGTTGCTTAATAGCTTGTACTGCATCTTCTTTCTTCATAACACGATAGACTCGTTGGTTATTCATTCGATCGATCGCCTTTGCTGATATTTTTCCACCGGCTCGTCCGGCTATACCATCCATAGTTACGCCAGCTACTAAATCGAAAATATCACCTGATTTCGAACTGGATTCATCCTTAACTAAATTCGTAACCAATGCAATGTTACCAGCTGGACGATATTCACTATGCACAGCCGAATCAACTCCTGTTGTTATTCCATCCATAGCAATACCACCTACGACGCCTCCCGCGACAGCACCAGCTGGTCCGCCTACTAGCAAGCCAGCAGCTCCACCACCTATTACACCGACTGTTCGCGATGCACTTTTCATTGCTTGATCGCCGCCTTCTTTATCTCCAGCTGCATAATGAATAGCGCCTTTAGCATGACCGACAATAGGTATTCCGTCGGCTAAATTACCCATAGTATTTACAAAGTATTCTTGTGTTTTCTGTGCTGCTTCAGTGTTACCGCCTATTGCTTCACCAGCTGATCGAAGCTGTGATACAACAGGACAACCACGAGAAAAGTTCTCCTGGGTTCGTCGTGCTCCTTCGGTATCACCTGCTATTGCTTGAACTGCAGATTTCAGCTGTGAAATTACTGGAAGTATATCAAATATATCACCAATAACTACATGCGTTGAATAACAAAGTATCAAGAGAAGAAACATTTTACGCGACATTCTTTGATCTCTCTTCAATAGCAAAATATAGAAAACGATCACAAAAAAATGAGGTAGAAATTATGCAATTTATATACACCGTACTAATATACCATAGCGATTGACGAGATGACACGTAGATGCAATCCAATTCGTCATCAGTAGTATTTACACTTGAAGAAGATTTCAAACATCGGTTGATAAATATATATCGCAACAATTATGGCGTATATACGTTGTGCTATGTGATGATAAGCAGTCATGGGTTTTTTCTCTTTCTTTTTGTTGGAATTTTTCGTAAGAATAATCTTATATAACGTTTGATTTCTCGTTTCATTCATGAAAGAATCTTGCATGAAGGAGTATGATGCTTTTAGTATAAGTATTAGTAGAAAAACTCCGTCAATTATATTTAATAAATGCGTAGCAACACTTGTAACTGCCGTATTTGATGTCTTCAAGTGTAGATATTCTCGGAATGAACTCAATACATAAAACACATCGTTTGAACAGAAAATGTTTGTTGTTATTGAGGTATATTCGTTACTTTCACATCGATGATGATATCATTTCTGAAATAAATTGCATGTGTGCGATCTATCTAATCGAAAATATTGATCGAATCCTTATCATTTGAATATCGTCATTAAGGATTATCAAAAAAAAACAATTAAATCTTATCCAGATCGAGGTAGAATGCGTTAGGGAGGCTTATTCTTTTACGGGAGCTATTACATTTCTCTAAGATCTATATACCACGCATACAGTAAGAAGTTAGAAGCCATTGTTCTATTGCATTAGTATTTGATGAGCTTTTTCCGGAAATTTCTCTGTCTGCTAATGGCCCTGTTGAAAGTCTCAAGTAAAAAATCAGACATCGAGGACTTTTATTTTTCATTACAAAGCAAAAACCACTTAATTATAGGTACTTTTTTGAAAAATTGAGAAGATCATTTTGCATTTGTTCACGAATATTGTTCAACGAAAGAAATGCTCACTTGTTGATTGTTCTATTCATTGTCAAGGAAGTTTCAAGTCAGTTCCCGTGGAAAAATGCAAATTGGTTTGAAAATGTTGAGTAAATTGAATCGATTTGATTTGTTTATTGATGAAAGCAATATAATTTATACCTAAAATGGACGGAGTTTGATCGTGTACTGCAAGGAAATTAGAGTTTAACGTTGAATATTTCAATGAATTTGGTAAATTCCTCAAGTTTATTTGTCACGAAAGAAAAAAGATTTATGTTTTTACATTGCATTCGTCAAATATGAGTGTTGTGAGTGAAAATTAAACTATTTACTGTTCATTATCTGACCAACATCGAATCATTTCGGAGTCATTACTCAAGCAATGGGATTACCTGTCAGCTATTGCGAGCAGAGGAAAGTGCAGGATCAACACCAATGACACTCCAAAATCCTCGTGAAATTGCTTTTTGATGAAATAGTTCTTTCGAATTAAACAATTGTTTCGGATTGTCTAAATGGAGCTTATCTATTTGTTGTTGATTCGAATAATCATCGAGTTCCTGGACAAAATTCGAATGATTTTTGTTATCTAATTGGGCGTAATCGATCAGCAGGATTGGATGCAAATCAATTGAATTCTCCATTAAATCTTCAATCTGATTCATTTGGAAATCCTTTTGTTAATAATCCACAGAGCCATTGGATTCAAAAATTTCATTTAACTTCCCCTCCAAAACGTAATTTGAAATGAAACATGAGTGTTGCACGATACGGACATATAGCATCGACTCTATCAAATAAGGTAATATTAGCAAAAGGCGGATGCTGTTCTTCAAGCAGTGCCGAATTATACTGATTTAAAAAGGCGTAAAGATTGAATGTTTGTTTGTTTTCGAGAGAAAAAAAGAAAATGTTGTAAAACGAAACGAATATGAAAACAATCCAAAAAACTCATAAGATTTCAGAGACAATAAAATAATCTGTTCAATTTGATGATCTGTCATGATTAAGGCGTTCAACATATCCGTGATGGTTCTGCGTTATCTTATGTATAAGAGACCAAACTTTCACTTCGAAAAATTCTAGTAGCCTTATAAATGAAAGTTGTTTTTCTGAAAAAAGTCTAGTCAAACATGTTGTCAACTGTATAAGGATGCATTAATATTTATATCGATCTCTCAAGACTTTCTCTGAGCTGAGAAAGCGCTGCAGAAAGCTCGATGACATCTATTACTAAACAGATCCTCTGGCTGAAATCTCACTCATTCGTGTAGAGACGAATAATTTGAATGTGAGAGAGTAAAAAAGATAAGATGGTGACTCTATGCAAACAGTTCTCGCGTGATAACAAAACTTGAGCTTTGTTCGTTGGCTATCTCGGAGAGAAGCACACGTATATATAAATAAATTTCATTCACGAGATTTTATATTTCAACAATAAGATGAAAACTGTGGTTTGATGGACGATTCTGTTTCGTTTTAGATAGCGTCATTTTGGAAATGTCACTGATTGTTGCTTTGATACTCGGCATTGGGCATGAAATTGAAGATGAAATAGCCTATCAATTAGGAAAGAAAGGAATATGCGTTGCATATTATTCTAAGAATAAAAAAAATGACCTTGAGCGAATAACAAAAATATTGAGCGATGAAGACATTCAACCAAACTTTATTTTACTGGATACTGCTGACAATGTAATTCAACGACTTGACGAAGAATTCGGAAAATTAGATGTACTAATCAATGTTGGAATATTACTTGACAATGGTCAGTTTAAAATCAATCTACTGACATCAACAAAATTCGAAGCGAACGACTTTTTCGATACGTTGCATGCATCCGAAAAATTCATTCCTATATTACAAAAATCGCCTTCAAGTTCTGTGATTAATGTGTATACTCAAACCAAAGGAGCATCGCTCAGTGCACTAGTGCAAAACTGTACAGCGAAGATGGCTGAACATCAGT
>CAJNOJ010000616.1:20639-37557 GCA_905250025.1 Adineta ricciae | reverse complement strand
TCCCCACAGTATAGTAGATAAGGACCCAAGGGTACCCCATAGTATAGGAGTTGAGGATCTAGGGGTAACCCCATAGTACAGGATATAAGAACCCTAGGGTACTTTTATGTGACAGCTTTGGAAGACCTGTTTGCATTGATGAATCTGAGTGTAGTCATATATGTAGTGAAAAAAGGTTTTCTTTGAAAATCCCTGTATTCCTCCTCAGGACTCATGGGGTCTTTTTTAGAGGTTTTACGATATCTCCGCCATTTCGCGACCGATCCTTCCCATCTTCGAACTCGACCTAGATATTGATGAGATACGCCTGTGGAAGAAAAGTTCTTGTCGATTGCTCAAACTTTTCGAGAGTTATCGGATAAACGGACGGACGGACACACTGACCGATTTTAGTAGTGTACTCACTTTTTGAGTACACAAAAACAAAAAAAAAACAAGTTGATGTGCCTAGTCATGTTCTCTCGGCTGTATTCCAAAAACACAATTCATCTGTTCTCTGAGTTCTCGGAAAAGAACTTCGCAGTATCTGGCTGCTTCACATCTGTCGTCATGTTCGTTGTGTGCATCAGCATGAGCTTGATCCATAAAATGTTCCACAGCCGCATGGTGAAGACAAGCACGGAGGCAGTTGACATCGAACACTTGAACGAATGGATGACAGCTATGTTCCTGAGTCTTTTCAATCGCGATATATTTGTCGGAGCAGTAGATGTGAAATCGTACATTATCGGCAAGTTGTCTGATTGCGCTAAGAATGTGATCAAGAAAATCAGGTACAAAGAAGTCCACGCGTCTAACAACATTTGCTTTTCCCACGACGAACTGTGAACATTCGTTTTCTATGATAAAGCGTTTATAGAAAGAAGGTGTAAATTCGGGATCGAAGTGTTGATACTGGTTACTTGCATCGAGGAAAACGATAAAAGATTGGCAAGTGGCCATACATACGTGAGACAAATCTACAAAAACAATCGTAAAGTTATCAATTGGTCACATTTTGAGGAATCACTTTTGAGAAAGGAAACAAGGAGAAAAATACAATATACTTTAATTCATTATGTGTTGCGAATTAACGATGCCAGCCAATCGCTGATACAGGGCAAGACTTTCGTTGAAACTGATGTGAGCTCTTTTCGCATCGCTACAGTCAAGAAGCTGTTGTCCGATTTTTCGGTGTTCCAAAGCTGAATCCAATGCCCATCGAACGACAAGAGCTTCTTTGTTGTCAAATACACCTTGCACACTCGAGAAAACGTTCAAAGATAAGAGAAAATCTTTTGACGAGCTCCCTGCCAGAATATAAATCGCAGGTAGACATGAATGAACAGACGAAAGATTTTTTAAAAATCTTATAATCTCATCATTTTCTACATGTTCTGCATCAATAATAAGCCATTTACGATGATTAAGATCGTGAGTTTCGACAGCGTCAGCAAGTGTGAAACAAGTAGCTGTTAGCAGATCAAACAGTTCGACGAGGCTATTTCTTGTCCTTGTCTGAGGCTTATTGTTTAGTTCAAGCAGTACGGGCCATTGCTGCCGTTTGACTGTTTCATCTTGAGCTGAACGTAACATTTCACGAATTTCCATGTTGTACGCCTCTTCGTACGCTGTTAATCCGTATTGATTTCTTGTGAGGTAATTGACAGAACACTGTTGGAGTATTAGGTGAACGACTGGAGTATGGCCGTAATACGAAGCTACATGAAGAGCAGTACTTCCGTTAGGTAAATGTTCATTAGGATCCGTATTAGGAAAGCGTGAAAGATGTTGTCGAACAGCATACAGATCGCCATTACGGCATGCAATATAAAGCGCGTAGCTCACATCCTCATCAGAGTGTTCTTTCGTTTCAGTACTGGAAGATTTCTTTTTTGTCCCAAGTCCAGATGAAGAGGCCATTGCTATCTAAAATAAGTAGTATATATGTATATATGGGTATATTCACAGGATTTCACTAGGTTCATCCGACAACAATCTCTGAGCTCGCTCAAACATTCAGGGTTTCTTACAGCTTCGATCACTGCGTATTATGTTAAAATTTTTTCCTGTTAGATCCTCTTTTGATCAAGATACAGGTCAAATATTGCGAGGATATCTTATAATTTCTAGCACTTTTTCGCAAAAACTAAAAACAGTACAGTCTCTGGCCTCAATTCGATCACTTTTCCCAACCGTTCTCAATAAACTGTTTACAACTATGTTCAATGGAATCCGTTCGCGCTCAGTCTGTTTTTGGATAGAACGATTGGTGCTCCACATTTCAACCAATTCGTGTACAAAAAAGTGTTTTCCCTCTAATGAGTTATCACCCTCACAAAAAGTCAAAGCTTGCATCTTTTATCTAACGAGGGAACATATTTAGGTGATTAAGCGATTTAGATCCCATCTTTTGGTGATAGATAGACCTCAATGAGGTATGAAAAACCTCAAGAGGATTCGTGCCCTCGCGCCTTTATTTCANAAAACTGAAAAAAGTTTTCACCTGAAAACTCTACTGTTCTATAAAAACGATCATCCTTCATTTCAGTCTCTTTTCGTATACATCCTGAGAACTCAGTATCTTTGAAATAAAGGCGCGAGGGCACGAATCCTCTTGAGGTTTTTCATACCTCATTGAGGTCTATCTATCACCAAAAGATGGGATCTAAATCGCTTAATCACCTAAATATGTTCCCTCGTAAGTCAACAGGGTTCATGTTGATAACGAATCGAATAAATATCGTACATACGTACTTTCTTCATTCTTTAATCTCGGTTGGAATACTAATTGATCTTTAAACACACTGCCCGCCATAGTATTGAGTTTTATTTTCTGGGCCCGTTGCCTAATGTAACAGCATGTGACCGAGGCAACCATATGCATTTTCGTTTAATTTACGTTACAGACTCAGTCAAATCGTTTGGTGACAAAATTTAGCGGATGGTTTATCAATATTAATGAAGGATCAACGAGAACACACTCTGAGTTCAGTTTCCGTTGTCGCACGAAAAATGTTGATTTTCATAAAAATTTTTGAAATTAATATCAATGCATGAAGATATAGTCCGTCTTCAGTTATTTCAAATTTTAAATGTTTTTTCTATGCAAAAATTTCTTTTTGGCCTAAAATTTGTATGATTTGTATAATCAACTACCAGAGATGCTTCAAAAAGCTTTATTTACTACACAAGAAAAATCAAAATCCACAAAACAAACAATTGAAGTAGCAATTGACTAAATAAGCCTGATTATTGTTGTAAATTTTGTAACATTTTAAATAAAAAATAAGTCTCGTCCTTACGAATGGAGTCTATTTTTATATAAAGCTTTATGCAATCCTTTGTTCCATCATGTTAGCTGTGCATGAATGTAAATCCATTGATTGATTTTTAATTATATCCTAATTCAATCATCATAAATAGACTTTTCTTAAATCTAGCCATTCAAAAATTTGGGAAGCACAGAAATGGAAGAAAAAGATACGGAAAACAAGAGAAGATTTAGGAACAGTCGTTCCATCATGACACATTTGACTATATCAGGATAGTAAAATTAGTAACATATTCGTATATTTATCGTTCGAACAAGCATTCAAATACGAGGGTGTAACTTTACGAAGACATTTTTATTGACGTTATGAGAGCAGATATTCAACGCCGTTTCTTTGTCGCTGATCAAGAAAACGAGAAATAAGCCTGGAGAGAGAAATGAATGGAGGAAGGCTAGTTTTTTCTCGTTCTCTACGTGCCACATCGCCTACGTGTGAAATATGATATTAGTATAATTGTTTTTACAGATACACTGTGCATGTATAAGGAATTATGTGTCATTATCTCTCATTCATTAAAGAATATCTCACCATTGAATGGGTTAGATAGGCATGACATGTCATCGCCCAAACTAAATCTTTCCCATCGTACCAAATCTGTGTTTTTTCTGGTTTGTATTGTATTGTTTATTCGTCTATTATAGAAGACAAAGTTAGTTTTTTTCAATCGACAAATATCAAAATAATGAAGTTCATAGTGATCTATTTCGTCTTACTTGTTGGTTTATATGTCAATGGTGATGATTCTAACTTTGATGAAGATGATCATCGAACCGGTTTATTTCGTCCACGTATTGCTCGATCTGCCTGTCCTAATGAAAATCATTGTCGTTCAAAATGGGGCTACTGTGGAACAGGGTTAGATTATTGTGGTGCTGGTTGCCGGGGAGGTCCATGATTAGGGGGTAACGACGGAGGAAACAATGGCAATAGTAATCAAGGTGGCTCAATAGGACAGATCAATGCTCACAACTTTGCATGTGTATTCAGAGATCTTGATGCGGGAACTCGCAATCAACGCTTCCGGGGTCTGCAAGCAACGGGATGGAAAGCAGCAAACGCCGAAGAAGCTGCTATATTTCTTGCTCACGTTTATCATGAGACACATGGTCTGAGAACTATTAGAGAATATTGTGCACCAGGTAACTATTGTTTCAATGAAAGATAAATTATTGAGAATACTATAACACCGAACTAGTTGACAGAAACGAGTTCTTTCGCAAGGAGCAACTGTAATTCATAAACATGGTTCGATAGAATGTCCAGAGTTCTATCTGTATAGATTCTATTGAATATCTCAGTTAAAAATTGAGATATTTTTATTTTCTTTTTAAATATTAGACTGTGGACATGCGTATCAAGGTGGTCCGTCAAGTTGGTGTAAAACAACAGGTCCACCAGGAAAACTTTATTATGGTCGTGGTTGGTTTCAATTGTCATGACCGTGCAACTATGCTGCAGCTGGTAAAGCACTTGGTGTTGATCTTTTAAGTAATCTAGACTTAGTAGAAACCGATAGTAAGTTAGCCGTGAGCACAGCTCTCTGGTTTTACAGAACACAAGGTATGGCTGAACCAGCTCGACGCGGTGATTTTGCCGCTACAACACGTATTATCAATGGACCACTGGAATGTAATGGTGGATCTGGTTATAGTCATCAATTGGGTCGAGTAAAAAACATATAAACGTGTTCGTCAATGTTTTAATCTCGGATCACCTAAGATCAATCCAATTTGCTAGAAAAACTCTTTTACGCTTCTTTGCCTTTTTCCTTAACTTCGAATTTGTCGAAACTTTTTTCTGCTGTTTTTCATCTTCTTTTGAAATGTAAATATCTCAAGTTCAAAAGAGACCTCGGAGAGAAAATGAGATTGATAGATGAACATCTGAGTTTGAAAAGGAATATCGATGAAAAATCAGTTTAAGTAATTCTTTTGCATAAAGAGATATAACCAAATTTATCGTTTTCTGTTCTATATGATGGGAAAGAGAAGAACAACATAGGGAGAAATTTGTAGCATATTGATATTTTTATGTTCTGCAGCTTTGCAACGCGTAATGCTTCCGATGTCGATATTTGTTAGTAACTATCGAATTATCCCGGTATAGTATAAGTTTAACAATGAACGAAATTTTTTTTTAAATTACAATTAATCGTTTCACTTTTGATAAAATCATATCATTTGTGTCATAATCATGATAAAATATCATTAAATCGTCGAATTACTCAATGGGAGTGAATTTGAACTAAAATAAAAGAAATATTTTATTTGAAAATAACTGTTCTTTTCATTTTATCATAATTAGTAAATATTCTTGTGTTAATGTAGAAAGCTAAATGGAATAAATGTAAGTTGGTAAATATCAATGAATATGATATAACGGAATAAAATATTTATTTTCATCATCGATCCTTCAGGGGAAAAGCTAAAGGATTTCGCGAATCTTTATCATTGTTAAATATGAGTAAAAGAATGATATTTTCATTCTTTGCTTTCTGTTATTCATAATTCAAATAAATTTATATTAGACAAGATCAAATACAAAGTTTATCAGAGGAAATTTCTTTTTAAAAAAAAGGTGTATTTATTTATTATTGAGAAAAACTTTGATATCACAGCATAAATCAACGAATTCATTTCAAATACTTTTTCTCTATCAAAGAATTCTTGTGTACAAGAACCACTTAGACTTGAGATGCTTTTTTAGTGACAACAATTTTCTAAATGGTGTTTTTGCAAATAACTACCGAGGAGGAGATATTTGCAATCGGCTGAATATAGGTGGGTATCGTCGATGAGTCATACGTTGGTGTTATCGATGGATTATAGTTCGATGAAAGGATGGGTGGTGTCGTCGATAGATTATATATATGTAATACAATTATGGGTGTCATTGGATAGTCATATATAAAGGTGAGTGATGGTGCTTATTGAAAAGAGCTATATCCTTAGATATTTTCGTTCAATTTTGTACAGTATCTTGTTCGTTTTTAATTGTTTAATAAACCAAAAGAACTAAATACTAGTTCCTACTATTTTACTAAGTCTCATTATCAGTTTTTAACGAGATAATGACTGGAAATCGTATCGCAGTTGCGCGCAATTTCATCGCAATCACAAACATGGGTGGTTTTTTTTATTGTTCTTTACTTTTTATTATGTAGAAGATAAGAATAAGTATTAAATGACATCATTTTGTAGACAGAACACCAGGGAAAGATTCCTTTGTGATAAATAACGTCGAAATACTTTTGTATAAATATATCAGTGAAAACCGTTCTCTATTACAAATTCTTTATCATGCAATCAATTTATAAAACAATTGATATTTTTTCTCCATCTAGTAATTTAGAAAATTCAACTTTTGGAAGAATTTTTGATCAATTTATAATAAGTGAAAAGTTAGCAAAAAAAATTGAAGAAGTACATCCAATAAGAACTGGAATGGCAAGGTATTCGGAAACATATCCAAGAGTTATTTTTATGTTTGATTATACATTAGATGAAGCAATATTACTTTATCGTAAATTATTTTATTCAATATTTGAAAAAATACCTTCACAATGTGATACAAATAAATTATTAGATCAAATTGATGGATCAACTTCAAAATTCTTAGATGTTATTGTTGATTATGGTAGTGCATTTGAAACTGAACATTTAAATTTAATCAGATGTGCTTTTCCACATTCTATGATCTATTCAATTGATACTTTATATGAAGATCTTGATTTATTAATCTATAAATTAGATAATAATGAAAGAAAATGGTGTATTATACCTGTATTTAGTTCTACAAATGAATCTGATCGATTACAATTAATTGAATTATTACATCAAGAAATTGAACAATTATTATCATTTTGGTATGGAATGAATGTATCAAAATTTGAATTTGATCATAAAATAAATCAATTACAAACTTATGATCCATATACAGAAATAGTTGATTTAGGAAAGATTCATTTTATTGATACAATTGATAAATGTGAAATAAAACCATGTTCTTTATTTATGGCATATAATACTCATCATGCAAATCCAAATGTTGATTCATTAATATTAAATGGTCTAATACAACGTAATTATACAACGATTGATATAGTTTATTGTCGATCATGTAACTATTCATATGTTCAAAAAAAACCTCAATTAAGTAATAATCGAAACTGGGATAATGTATATTCTCAATTAGCTCATTTAAAATCAATCATCGGTGAAAGACCAAAATTAGTATTATCATTACCAGAAACAAATAAACTTCGTTGGCTTACTAATGATATGATTGCACAATTATTAAATGGAAATTTACGAAGTTCTTGCACAACTAATCAAAATGATCCGATAACGAATTATTTCGGATTAACTATCCATTTTTATTCATTTATATTCACAAGATCAATTTTTAAAGATTATATTGATTGTATTTATTTAAATTCATTTTTAAACAAAGATAATTTTACTTCATCGATGATTCAACAATGTATTGAACAACATATTGGTTATCCGTGGAAAAAAAGAATTCTTCCCAACAATTTTGTAAAAGAATGTCTTTATGAAATCTTAGGACCTATTACTAATCTTCATATTCATATTGATTCTAATAATGCATTTAAATATTCATTGGAATTAATTCATCAATTAAAAACTGAAAATTCAACTGTTGAAATAGAAATATCTTTTGATGATGAGAAATTAACTGAAGAAATTTATGAACCAGTTGTTATTTTAACATTTGAATGTAATGAAAATTATGTTTTATTATATTTAGAATTGAATTGTTTTATTCAATATATTTCAACATGTCAATCATTAGAAGAAATTCAGATAAAAATTCAATCATCTGTTCAATTTTCTTTTTCATTAAGTCAAGGACAATCAATTAAATGGCATGAAAATCTTTCATTTATTTATTCAACTGCATATGAAGATAAATATTTTGAAGAAATTCGTAAAAATATTTTATCAAAAGGTTTGAAAGATTTAATTTTTATAACTAAAAAATTATCTATTCATGAACGAAAACAACCACAATATCATAAGAATCAAGCAATTATATTTTTTGATTTTTCAACATATAATTATCAATATGAAATGATTCCAAAAGAATATGATAAATTTGATCAATGGATTTGGGATGAAGATAAACTAAGATTTACTGGACCATTTATAACTTTATATCCAAATATATCATCTTATCAACTTTCATACTATCCTCAACAACATCCGAGAACAAATGTTGCAGGAATTTATAATTTACTTTGTAATAATATTTTAATAATGTATCAATGGCGAAGTTTCTTGTTATGGAACAATCTTTTCAAATGATTTATATACGTAGGCGGGGAGAGGAATCAAGATTTATTCTCCCCTCTCATCCTCAATTTTCTTTCCGAGAGAAATATTTGTTAACAACATTTTTTCCCTAATAAAATCTTCTTTTGTCTTATTAAAGTAAATATGTTGACTTTAGAATCATTCTATTATTATTTCCTCGTCTGAAAGGAGAGTCATATGGAAAAAAATAATTTGTTTTGTTTGTCTGTGTCAGGGTCAAAGGTTAAAAAAGCATTTTTTGGAAATGCTCCTAACTTCATATATTCAATGCTAACCATTCCCCAGGCCCAACGTTCCGGATATCGGATCCCAACGGAACCGACAGGAAAGCATCCTTTTTCCAAAAAATTCCGTACGGTTCCACTAAAAACCCAAACAGAAAACATCGGAATCCTGAAGAAGTATTCCAGATCGGAAAATCTCGGAGAAGGATCCGACATAATCCCACAACTGCCGCTCAACAGATACTCACCGGATACTACAGGAACCTGTCATAACCGAGAGATTCAAGTCAACTTTATCAATAATGCACACTAAGTATCCTGTCGAAACCTTCAGGAACTCGACCACAGAGCCCAATACAAAAAAAAAAATGCCCGTCTTTTCTCAACGAATTCCCACTGTAATTCCATTCGTATCCAACTTCTTCCGACCAAATCCCAGATCCGGAACCTTCTGAAACTAGCTTAAAAAAGATTTCTTGAAAATTCATGGCTGTAAAACCTTCGTTGAATTAGTCTTCCTCTTAGTTTAGCAACAGACTCTTTTATAGTTATCATTCTATAGGCTCCGTATTCAGCTACTTCAGAATACATCGTTCAAAACTATCTGTCAAACGTCTCCACACACCCTCACCCACCCCTCAGGAAACCTCTCCCTTATGACTTCGTTTACTCGTATGAAGATTGAGAAAACTAAGAAGGATCTTCAAAGTACGGATGTTCATCAAGGTGCAATATACAAGGTGTTGAAGAAGGGTGAATATGAAGGATATGAGATATGAAATGATGGAAGAGTCAGAATGAATTTTAGTGAAAAAAGTCATTTTAATTATTTCTGATGCACAAATAAAATTAGGTAAGGCGTTTGAGTAAAGAGATATAATTGNAGAATGTAAAGTGTACTATCGAAAAAATGAGAAAAGATGCAAAAAATTTGAGGATTGTTTAAACTTGCAACATAAGAAGTTCCTTCGACTTGTGGAATTAACATAAAAGGTATATCGATACCTGTTACGAAAATTGAAACGAGTAAAAGACAAACAATAGTAAAAGTAAAGAAACATTGTCTCGGTTGTTTTTGTTGGTAGACAAAATAGTGAATTAGAAGGCCAAGGTTGCAAATGAAAGAGGGAATATTGAAAAAAACAAAAATATAAAAGAATACTTTGCTTTTCACATCAAACGATGAGCCATTTGAAGTGAAAGTTGATGTCATAAGAGACGTAGTTGAGATTTGATCTTCCATAGTCATGTGAGGAAATCTTTCTGAACTTCTCAAATCGAATCTAAGAATTATTTTGTACTCTTTCGCTTACTTCGTCAACAAAAGTGGTGAGAGTACATTTTCAAATGTCATCTTTTATATAAAAATAAAAAAGCTTGTCTCTATCAATTATCTTCGCTCAGAAAAGACGTCATAGTGATAGATGAAAGACATTTATAATTCTTTTTTTTTACGGATTTTGTCTTTGTTGTTCAAGCAGAGTAAATGTGCCTGAAACGCAACTGAGTTTATTTTCAAATCAATCAACGGATACATTCCTGTCACTAATTTACACATTTTATTTTCGAAAAAGCCAAATAAATCCTAATAAAATCGCTCATTGTTGTATAACTACTAACAAATCATACCGCTGAACTTTGATCACTTGTGACATGGCGTCAAGTGCATTGTATTTTATCTTTGTAGTTGTAACCAACATCTTTCAAAACACATAGGTGATGATTTGCACCTAATTAATCTGTTTTTGAACGTCCTGACATGAAATAAACGCATTTAATGGGGATTTCCTTTTCCAGTGGAGACCGCATGTCAATGCGATCCTGTTAACACGCGCGCCTGAACGCATTTACCCGGGTTGTCAAAAAGACACAGTATTCCGGTGAAATGAATAATTGTTTTTACATCGTGCGCCTTGACAAATATGGAAAATCTTTTTATAAACGAGATTAAAAACAAGATTTTGTGTTGAAAAAACAGTTTTCTCGAAAATTTCATTATGATTCGGATTTGAATGAATGTGCAAGTTTTGTTTTATCTATTCATATTGAATCATAATCACTCTCAAGATGGGAAGAAAATCTGTGATCAATATTCTTGGGAGTGAAAAGATAATATTACGGAAAGTTTAATCCAATGACACAAATAAAAGTAACTACAATGTGAAAATGTGTACACGATCGTGTTAAACTTTCTGGACAATAGAGAACTGTGTTGGACACGACTGATCGTTATTTATTTTTACTCATTTAAGAAATCATCATATACGAATCAAAGAACTCCGAATATAATTTCTTTCATCCTTTCAGTCGGAAGAATAAAGAATAAGACAACGCATTTCAATACTATCTTGTTCGATAAGTGTTGACGGAACATTCTCATTGATAAAAGCTGTATGAGCACCAAATTGAGCAACATCAGATTTACTATCAAAAATTTTGAAAATGAACATTTCATTTGATCGCATTTCGCTTAAATAATACCATTTTTGAGTATTTTGACTATTGTGTGAGATCGTGTAAATCGAAACAGTAGCAACTGTTCCCCGAACTTCTGACACATGAATGTCGTTGTTAAGATCTAATGAGCGATAATCGCATATTGCCAAAGGAATCTTTCTTATAGGATGCGAACCCAACGGTCGCCAAACATTAATAATTTGAAAGCGGTTTTGCATTATTTTCTTGCTTTCTTCTTCACCAACGATTTCTTTCAATTTAAAATAAGCTCCCGATGGATCATTATCAACATGTGGATAAAATATTGGATTCTTATGAGTTGAGTCACATTGATCTACTGAACGTGATGGTCCTCTAGAGCGTGTTATATGATTGAAAATGATTACATGAGAAGCATTCAAACGCTTTTTCAGTACATCAACGATTTCTTCATAATAACACCGTTGAGTTTCACTATTATCATCAAACACGTTAAGTACATTGCCGTCATATTTAAGTATTTCAAAACCATTAATATCAAGATCAACACGATTTTCTTTACCACGCAAATCATGAATAGTAACTTGTTGTGGTGTTTGTGCATAATTCGTAGTTGTCCATCCAAGTTTAGGATTACTGTCCATCCATGGAGCAGAACCGTCGATTGTATGACTAAAAAAATTGATTTCTGCAATAGTATCACTACCCATCTGCCAGTCAATAGAGATGAAACAAAAGAAAATGATAATAAATTAAATGCAAGTCTTTTTCTTTTACTTTCTTATCTTTCTCAAATACGATAAACAAGGTTAGTGAAGTATTTGAATATCGTCCGATGCTTAAACCTTTGACACGTACAAGTTTCATCGTCAACACAATCCATAGTCGTAATTCAAATATAGATATTTTTAGGCATTTGCATATTGATTTGTCAGGATAAGGGTGTGGGTTGTCGATGTATTATCATCTTCTACACCCACACCTTCACCCTTTTTTTAATGTTACGATGTCAAAATCAAAGACATGTCTTTTGATCTGTCACATTTATTCTATACAAACGAATTCTATCCGTACTCGCAACAATAGGACGTACGATATCGACAGTGACTCTTACTGTATTAGCGTTATATAAGATATAGATATTCTCGTTCCACACGCTATGTCACATTGCTAATATCAATATTTTGACAGCTGTTTTGCGACATCTAGGAAAACGATCAAAATAGAAATGAATACGATTGATAAACAGGAAAGTGTTTAGAAGTACCAGCGTTCAGTGATGAATTCGAATAGTCGTGTGCGTCTATTTGGATTTAAAACACTTATTGTATACAAAAAAAGTTACTCCACCGAGAGTTACAATTGTAAAACCGATTTTAATCTTATTATAATCCCGTTTTTGTCGAAGATGAGTTTCTTCTTCTGCTTTTTCATTACGAGCTTTCTCATCGATTTGTTTGTGTATCTGTTGAATAAGGTTAATATTATCACTTATTTTTTTTCATATTTAATCGATCCGCTCGATCTACCATGACTTGAAATTGCCCATTTTGTCTTTCCAAAGGCATGAGTTCTTTATGTTTTTCCTTTGAAGATAAGATCTCATTGTTATATAATAATTGTATTGGATCAATATTTAATTCATTGGTTCCCATCTTCGACTAAGATTCTTTACAAAGAATGTTTTTCTATGCAAACAGAAACACAAATAGTCACTTAAGGCAATGCATATACGACATTTTATTTTCATCTGAATGTTATCATTGAAAAGCATTCTGATTGGATACAATATTTACATATGTGATTTTTCCCATTACGTCGAAACAAATAACAGCAACCAGGTTTTTTTGGCTCATTTTTCTTCTCGTTTTCCATGTGCTTAGTTAAAGCACGAACTACTCTATAGATACATAAAAATTTCTGCTTTTTCTGATTCAATTTCGACTCAGTAATTCCCTTGAGGGTGTGGACGAAGTTCTAAAAGGCTTTTTTTCGTTCGATATTTCCACCCGGCCATATGTACATACATACATTGACATCACCCAAGAATTGTATTCGGTCTAGAAGATATTTATTGACTACCTCATTAGTATAAGATGAGAGTTTTATTTGAATATGACATTTGTAATATACTAAAATAAAATTGTTATCTCAGTTTTATACTTTACAATGCATTTCGTAAAAAGCCCAAGTATCATAAAAAAGACAGAAGGAGACAGACTATAATGTTTATCCTTATAAAGCGCGCGTCTTTACATCTTTAAGTAAGTCATGCTTATCAGTTGAGTATAAAAAGATGAAAAATCTTGTAACACAATAGAGAAAAAAATCCCATTGAAATAGACGATGTTATTCTTTATCTACATATTGTTTGCTGGTGTGTTTCATGATGTTTCTGCTTTGAAATGTTACAAATGTGATGCAAATCGTGTTGATTTTTGGATCGATGTCAACAATGTTCCGCCTTTTTTCGATGACTGTCCTGTAGTCGAATCAGAAAAGCAATGTTTCGCATCAATTCGATGGTTAACAATTGGAGACTTAAAAGAAAGTCTAGTAGAATATGAAGATGATTCTAGTGAAGAATATCGTCCAACCGATTCTTCACTTTCCTATGTTTTTGCTGATGTCGAACGTAATACTGAATCGGCTTCGAGTCGAATTCTTCTCTACAGTTGCACAACAGATCTATGCAATGATCGAACAAATCTACTCNCGCTTAACATACTTATTCGAAATCTCTTTATCAGTGCGCTTAACCACGATAAATTCATTCTCTTACCGCTTAACCAATGAACATTCCAGAAATGTATTATCCTCATCTTTTTTTGTGCTACAGTTCGATTAAAATGAATTGAAAAGAAATTTCCAACATGCACGTATTTGTTTCACCCACACATTGATTTACAATCAAATATCGTTTGAAAGGCAAATAACGTCTCTTGTCGACGATTCTAAAAATATTGATTGGAGAACGTTGTAAGAAAGATTAGTGATACATTCGCTCTCAGGTAAAATAGAGAAATATTTTAATCGAATTTTGAGGACGAAAAGACTCGAGAAGAAGGATATTTTTCAATGAAATAGCACCTCATCTCATTTTTGAAAGCACAGTTGTGACATGAACAGTTATACGACAGATGAATTATCGAAGACGGCCCGAGATGTTGGACGCCTCGATCTCCGAACTTGAAGCCACTAAAATATAAACACAGGCAATTATAAATATTGATGAATTGAAGAACAAAATTGAAGAAGTAAAATCAGTAAAAAGAAAAAACATTGAAAAATGCTTTTTAAATGATAATATATTAAATTTCTAATCAAAAGAATAGCTAATGTCTATGTATGTCGTTTTTATGGGATTTAATCAAAGGAAATAATAAACCTGAAATCGGATAAAATGTTATTGACCAGAAAAATGAAATTTTAGTTCCCAATAAGTGCATGTTTATTGTTAATAATATATTGGTTTATCAGACTTCGACTATTTGAACTATTCTTTCATGAGATGGGTCAACTTATTTTCTCAAAGTAATCGAAAGATTGGACACACTCATATATTGTTGTCAACATTTAGAAAAACAATTTTTGAAAAATGCAGTTTCATGTCCTTGTGTCGCACAATTCGTATTTTTCTTTGTGCCCTAGACTTAATAGTCAATATTTGCTCAGGTGCACAGGCTTTAGATTTGGAGAAACTAAATTAGTGTAATTGGGACTTTCCAACAACCAACAACAAATGACCGCAGTATCATTTTTCATCACAACAGATATTATCAATTGTGATTCAAAATATTGAGTATTAACCATGGATTGCATTTCGCTCTATACCCGTCGATATATATATATATATGTCGAGTAAGAGAATGAAAGTCAATTCATTGGTAGTATCACTTATATTTACAAAACAGTAAGTCGACTCAATATAATACGATGATATTTTTCCTCTTCAATTTGACAATAGTTCAGCACCCAAACATGATTCAAGCTTCAACTATTGCTTTCCTTGCATTTGTTGTAGCAACAGGTAGTTATAAATAATCTATTTTCTGTAATGAATCTTGACTAGATGTGTTTCTTTAGTCAATGCTTTCACAACATTTGAACTTCAATATCAAAATGCAACGTTGGCACATCACAATTATTTGCGCGCTCGTCATTGTGCACCACCTCTTCAACTTGATAATAAATTGAATACAATAGCACAAGATTATGCAGATTATCTTGCAAGAACGAATAAATTTCAACATTCAAATAATGGTTACGGAGAAAATCTTTATATGTCAAGTTCATCAGTTCCCATCACAACTGTTGATGGTTATTAGAAGAGTTTTTTTCTTATTTTTATAATATCTTATTTTCTTTTCTCAGGACGCGAAGCAACTCAAGCATGGTACGATGAAATACAATATTATAATTTCAATAGACCTGGTTTTTCTTCAAAAACGGGTCACTTCACACAGGTCGTCCGGGAAGGATCAGATCGTCTCGGTGTTGGTATTGGTTTCAGCAGTGATGACCGTAAAGTCTATGTTGTTACAAACTATAATCCACCAGGTAACTATCAAGGTCAATTTGGCGAAAATGTATCCCCAGCTAATTGCCAATAAAAAAATAAATCTCTTTTGGATATGAATGTATTCAAAATTTGAAGAAATAAGATGTTTAAATATGATTGTTCTTGTAAGATCAATTATCTTACTGACAGTGTATAAATTGATGGGCCCTGAAGATACTTTCATATATGAAGATACAGAAGAAAACAAAAGTAATGTACATCATCTGGGTGACTCGAATATACTTGTAGAGTTGAGAATCTTTCGCAAAGAATCGAGATTTCATCAGAAGGAAGGACATTCACTGATTTCACAGAAGATTCACATTAAACATAATTTATCAATTTGTGTTCTTATGAGATTTCATTTATCGATACTCATTACTTTCTTATTCATTACTATCAGACTTTGATACAGAAAAGATTTTTACTGAGAAAATAATTCTGAAAGTAAACATGAAATCAGTTCAAATTTTATCCGTTGTCAGGAAACAAGAAACATGTCATTTCATCATGCGAGATAGTGGGATAATTCACAACTTCTATTAAATGCTAAACAATGTAATCCTCCATATCTCCAAACGATGTGTCATGGGTTTTTTCCCTTTCTATTTTATGGTTATCTTCAGCCATGCCCACGTGTGTGTAGCTGTCATCAGATGTATGTGAGATATAATTTCATTTCTCTCTCTCCCTCTCTCTCATCAATAAAGATTATAATATGATTGATTATTTAACTCTTCTTTGCATTTGGAATTGGTTTTTCATGAAGAAATAAGTACGATAAACAGAAGATTTTCTTTAAATATTTTTTATAAAACAATAATTTCCGATTTTTTTTGTACAAGGATGACATTTCGCTTTCAACTAACCGCTGAACTCAAAGCAACACTTCCATGGTTAATATCAGCATGAGATACATTTTGAATAATAGTAGGTTGTAGTTTATTAGGAACAGTCATAAAATGTTGTGCTTTCCTAAAATCAATAATTAAATCAAACAACACACTTTGATCATGAGTGATCGAAGAGATATGACTTTTCCTCCCT